>JABUQX010134237.1:35000-37500 GCA_015478945.1 Trachelipus rathkii | reverse complement strand
TGTCTTGTCTTCCTCTCTCTCTCTCTCTCTCTCTCTCTCTCTCTCTCTCTCTCTATATATATATATATATATATATATATATATATATATATATATATATTTATATATATATATATATATATATATATATATATATATATATATATGTATATCATCGTCGATGAGATTTAATTGATTGCACAGTCAGAAACTTTAATGACTATATTTAAGGTATGAAATTCACACTACGCCCAAATACGTTTTCATCGTAAAAAAAAAAAAAAATAAGAATAAAAAGAAAAGAAAAACGGGAGAAATAAATAAAAGGAGATTTCAGGAGGAGACAAATAACACTGGCAACAAAAAAAAATTGTTTTAGAAACACTGGGCAACAAAAAATTTGGGGGGGAATGTTTCTTTAGCTTCATTAGTGTAATCTTACTAATTTTGGGGTGAGAAAAACGAATATGACAAAGAAATATCTTTATTTGATCTAGTTTTTGTGATGTACAATAGGTGAAAATATGTCATTTTAACGGATTAAGAGAAAACGATACATTTTAATAACATATGCCAACAACAATGAAAGTTCGTTTTAAATATTGTTAATGACAGTTACAATCTAAGAGTTCTAAATTGATGGATGAATACCTGGCACTTGGTTCGGTGTGAAGAGTATCATGTGGTGGCTTCATGAGATCGTTTTCTTTTGGTTTGCCTCTTGTAAGTGAGTTCCGGAGCATCAATGCACACAGACCAGTAACAATCCGCAAGCATAGCTTCATTCCAACGGCTCTGATATCACTGTTAAATTACAGAAATATCCTGATGGAGTCTTTCTTCGTGTTCATCACTGGCAGCTCCACAACTAGGAGGGAAAAAGTCTAGGTGGGAGTGAGGAAAATAGATTTTAAGGGACATGTTGCACCCGAGTTGATGGTATTTTTCCAGAACTACTGTCACCAACTGAGTGTAGTTATCATCTCTTTTGTTGCCAAAAAATTCATTTAAAATTTATTTAAGGCTTCCCAAGCTTCCTTTTCTTTCCTCTCCAAAACTCGATCAAACGCATGATCCTTTACAATTTCTCGAATTTGTGGCCCAACAAAAATACCTTCTTTAACCTTTGCATCACTCAATCTAGGAAATTTGTCTCGTAAGTACTTAAAGGCCTCTCCTTCCTGGCTCATACCTTTGACAAAATTTTCCACAAGACCCAGCTTTATATGAAGGGGTGGAAGAAGAACATCTTTTGGGTCCACGAGAAACTCGTCAACAACATTTTTCTCTTAAGAGTCAAGATTTCTTGCAGGCCAGTCTGCTTGAATGTAATGTGCTTTCCTATCCCTACTGTCTCACATGCATAAAAAGCAGCAATACTTAGTGTACCCCTGTTGCAATCCTAAGAGTACAGCGATGACTTTGACATGGCCACAGATTTTTCACCTGTGTTCACCATATTTGATTGAGTCGAGGAGGGCTGAGATGTTTGCATAAGTCTCCTTCATGTGAACTGCATGACCAATAGGAATGAAAGGAAGACGGTTGCCGTTGCGTAGCAATACAGCTTTCAAACTAAGCTTGGAGGAGTTTATGACTAGCCTCAGTTCAGTTGGATCATGGTTCAAATTCAAACATTTCATCAAGCCATTAACGTCGCAGCAAACAACCAGATTGTTTTCCCCTCAAGAGAGGGAAGCATATTCCTCTGACGTTCTCTGTACTGTAAGACCCTGACATCACGTTGGAGAAGATTCTATTGCTGTGGTCTTGACCCTAGAAGTTCCGGCTTCTCCTTTGACATGCCAAGGTCTCGAATGAGATCACTCAATTCCGCTTGACTCAGTCGGTGCGGTGTATCATTGTTTACCTCAAAATCTGGGTCATAGGATGTGGAAGGCTTGTTGGGTTCTTCTTCTTCCACACTGTTTTCATTTTCTACTTCAAGCTCATAATGTTGAGGTGGAGTAGGAACTGGCAGACTATCTGAATGTGAAATAGGTCAAATAGCAGATGGAAGATTAGGGTATTCAACTGTTCCTCTTTTCTTCATTGACAATCCTGCCTTTATAGGTCGAGTAAAGTAGAAGTAGTAGTCATCTGTATAGTGTGTAGGCACCCGCCAAACCATTGGCACAGCAAAAGCCATACATCGCTTTTTTATTTTTCAGCCATTCTAGTAGTATAACTGAACAAGAGTTGCAACATATATGTGGAGATCATGACTTATCCTGGTCCCTTTCCTTCAAACCAAAATAATGCTGATAGACAGTCTTGACATGAGGCGTCAGATTGCGTTTCTGCGACGAAAATGTTATTCCATCACATATGTAACAAAAATTATTCATTAAATTTACAGGCATTTTGATATAACAAATTTCACACTTCAAAAGCACTCCAATACCATAAATTCTGAAAAAATAAAATATTAAGCAATATAAAACTCACAATCACATTAACAGCTATGTTTATAACCTAAAAACATCTGGGGAACGTTCTGTTATGTCAGTTGAGAGATGTG
>JABUQX010134237.1:27500-30000 GCA_015478945.1 Trachelipus rathkii | reverse complement strand
AGGAGTCCACGTGGGTAGGTTTTCTATAAACAGTAGTGATTGGTCTTGAATTTTCATCTATTTTTATCAGAATGTCCAAGAAAGGAAGAACATCATTAGTGGCACGTTCTATTGTAAATTTAATCGAATGAATATGATGATTGAGATGTTCGAGAAGGGCGTAGGGGTCCAAGTGAAGAGGCAACGCAACAAACACGTCATCCACGTATCTTTTCCAAAAAATATCTGAATAGGTTGGGTGATTGAAAATGAAACGCTTCTCAAAAAACTCCATAAAAATATTGCTTAGGGTCGGGGACAAAGGGGAACCCATGGGAAGACCTGATAATTGTTTATAAAATTTTCCTTCGAAATGGAAAAAGTTATGTTCAGTTAAAAGGATTACTAGTTGTTTAATACTATTAAAAGGAATGTCAAACCTTATATTCTTTTCTGATATATATTCCTCCAACCAATCAAGCGTTAGATGGACTGGGACATTAGTAAATAAAGACACTACGTCAAAACTTAAAATGTTGGTATTTTGCAATTGAGTAGTGTTAAGTGATGAAATAAATTGCTGGCTATTTTTTATGTGGCTGGAAGATATAGTACCCACAAGAACACTCAACTGTTTATTAAGCCACTTTGCTAATTTATATGTAACATTATTTATATTAGAGATGATGGGGCGAAGGGGTATATTATCTTTATGAAGTTTCGGCAACCCGTAAAAAGTTGCTATTTTGGGAAGGTATACTAAGAGATTTTTTTGTAAATTTTCATCATCTTTCAATATTATTTGCAGTTTTTGTTTAAATATTCTTTGCGAGGATGGAAGCGGGTTTTTATTTAACGGAGAATAAACATTCAGGTCTGAAAGTATATGATTAGCTTTTGTTGAATAATCTGACTTATTCATAATAACCATTTTATTTCCTTTGTCTGCTCTTGTAATATGTAAGCTTTTGTTATTTTTCAAATCATGAAGAGCTTTTGTAAATCTATTCGGAAGAAAATGAGCGGATCTATTGTTAATGTCATTAAGTACGTAACCTTTAAGCAGATCATAGTTAATATTTTAATCTATTATTATTGTTTTGAAATTTTTCCATGCTTTATTTACTAATGTCCCAGTCCATCTAACGCTTGATTGGTTGGAGGAATATATATCAGAAAAGAATATAAGGTTTGACATTCCTTTTAATAGTATTAAACAACTAGTAATCCTTTTAACTGAACATAACTTTTTCCATTTCGAAGGAAAATTTTATAAACAATTATCAGGTCTTCCCATGGGTTCCCCTTTGTCCCCGACCCTAAGCAATATTTTTATGGAGTTTTTTGAGAAGCGTTTCATTTTCAATCACCCAACCTATTCAGATATTTTTTGGAAAAGATACGTGGATGACGTGTTTGTTGCGTTGCCTCTTCACTTGGACCCCTACGCCCTTCTCGAACATCTCAATCATCATATTCATTCGATTAAATTTACAATAGAACGTGCCACTAATGATGTTCTTCCTTTCTTGGACATTCTGATAAAAATAGATGAAAATTCAAGACCAATCACTACTGTTTATAGAAAACCTACCCACGTGGACTCCTACATAAATTGGTTTTCTGTCCATTCTTATAATACAAAATTGTCAGTATTTTCCTCCCAAATCCTGAGAGCATATAGGATCTGCAGCCCCTCGGAACTAGAACATGAACTTAAAAATATAAAGAACATTTTTCATAAACTTCATTACCCAGAAAATACTTACTACAAAGCACTTAACATGGCAAAAAAGTCCTTTTTTAATCAATTAGATTCCCCTAACCCCAACTCAGATCAAAAATTATACATTAATATACCCTCTGATAAATTTCACACCTATAAAAGTTTACTTCCTTCTAATGTGCATCCTGTGAAGAAAATTACGAATTTAAAGACACTCTTGCAACAAAAAAAATCCGGTTTCAGACTCCACACAGGCTCTACCCATTCCGGGAGTTTACAGCATAAAGTGCTCCTCTTGTTCCGATTTTTATATAGGGGAATCAGTTGATGTGAAAAGGAGAATAAGTCAGCATGGTTATGACTTACAAAATGGTACCCTAAACTCAGCCCTCGTCAAACATAGAGAGAGTCTCAATCATCTTATTAACAAAAATAATCACATGATCATACATAAAAATAGCAATACATTCAAACGAAAATTAATAGAAAGCATGTTGATCTACAATACTAAGCAGCAACATATGAATATAATAGAAGGTGAAATAAAGATTGATCCCATCCTTAATAATATATTGTTAACAGATAAAAAATGGAAAATCATTTTGAAAAATCTCAAAGAAGACAACCAACAAATTCAAACTTTACCCAGTCAATGATCATTCATATATCAAGAAGTTATTGCGTGTGACACTTTGATTGAATAAAGTCCTGAAAGGACAGAAAGGCCTCTCCTTCAAAAGGTTTTTCTCCCCCCCTATCCTTTTGTTGTTTTAACAGTTTTAATATTTAATGAAA
>JABUQX010134236.1:0-5000 GCA_015478945.1 Trachelipus rathkii | reverse complement strand
GTATACTAAGTACATTAAAAATATATTACATTAAAATAAAATATATTACTTAATATAAATCTAAATTACATAATTAAACATTGTTAACACAAGATCATATCCCAATGTTATCTTAAGGGATCCTCTTTATTTTGCCCACAAATTTTATCTCGTTTGAGAAGGCATGCCTATAGTTTATCATAGGTGAAAGCTAATGTTAAAATTACAATGTTTTAATATCCTTAAAATCCAAAAAATACCAAACCAAGATCAAATTTTTATATACCAAATACAGGCTTACTAAATAATCTAGAAACAGTCATAATTTTCAAAGTTTAAAATAAAATGAATAGAATGTAAAGTAATTCCAATTAATTTACAAAATAAATGAAATATACTACCCTCTCGAAAAATCCACACAAACTTTTTATAGCACTGTGAAAACTAACTTCAAACTTCATTAAACCTGACTAAACCCACTTATTATTTATTCGGTCCAAATTAGGCTCTATAATAATCGGCATACCAGAATGGATTTTGCAACAAAGATGAAAAGAATATCCCAATCTTGCGGAACTGCAAAGTTCTCTTAAAATAATATACCCATTTTCTAGATAATTTATCCCCTAAGGTCCGTTTAACATCAATTTTTCTTCTAGATTTTATTTAAAATACAACCAAGATTATTTAATTTTCCGTTTGAAAACATTTAAAACCCTGAGAAATTCTTACTTTAACTAAATCATCCTTATTTTAATTGACTATTGCATAAAACGCAAATTTTTAAGGCTTAAAATTGACTCAAAATTTAAAGCAAAGTCTTTAATGGAATTTTCTGTTAATATTCTTAAGAAGCTTTTGTAGTCCTTCCCAGTGAGGGAGCTAAAACCAAAACCAGATCAGCTTCGACCGTAACAAAGCATTAAAACCATTATACTAATATATATATATATATATATATAATATAAATAATATAATAGTAATATAATATATATATATATATATATAATAATAAATATAATATATAAATATAGATATAAATAATATATATAGAATATACATATAAATAATTATATATATATATATATATATAATATATATATATATATAATATAATATAATAATAATATATTATATATTATATATATAATTATTATATATAATTATTAATATATATAATATAATATATATATAATATAGTAATAAATATAATATATATATACTATAGATAATAGTAATATATTATATATATAATATATAATATATATATAATATATATATAAATATATAAAAGAGGAGAGAGAAGACAGACGCAGAGGAAGAAGGAGACGACGAGGAAGGAGAGAGAGAAGAAGAGAGAACGAGGAGAAAAGAGAGAACGAAAGAAGAGAAGATAGATATGAACACTATAATTCTGCCTATCGAAAAACGTCGCAAAGTGAAATAAGTTCCTTACAAACCAAAGTTATTTCGGGTTGCAAAATTTGGCCATTTCATTATTTGAGAAACTTAGGAAAGTTTAAGTAGTAACTCCACCCAAATAACCTCTTTTACTTCACCCATAAAATTTCTTATACTCCAATTCCATCCAAAAACTTTGTGGCTCCACGGCTTCAGAATTGCACAATGTAGAAATAAGATGGAACCACATTTTAAAAGAGTTTTCATTTTAACATGTCAATCTACCCTTTCAAAATATTTCATTCCAGGTCTGCATGTTATATATATAAATATATGATAAATAAATAATATATATAAATTTATATATATATAATATATAAATAATAAAAATAAATATATATATATATATAATAATAATATTATATATAATAATATATAATATATAATATATTATTAGACTAAAGTAGCTGAAGTATTAAGCAGTATTATAAAAACAATGGATTCACATAAGTGTAATAATAATAGAAAACAGTAAAGAGAATCCCTGTTTTCTTCATTTACGTTTACCCCCGAAGGCAGATGACGAGGACGTAAAAGAGAAACCTGCACCGGAAGAAAATTTAGAGATACTTCCGCGAGAAAAGAAAAGTTAAAAAAGGTTAAAATTGAATGCTAATCTATTTCTTAACCTGAAAAGTTCAGCAAGAAAACATCAAAAAGCGGTTCAGTTTTTTTTCTCTTTAATGAAAACTCTTAAGAAAATAAATTCGATAATTGAAAAAATAAAAAAATAAAATAAAAAAAAACACTGAACTTTAATCTCTTAGATATAGTTACAATATATAATATTATATAATATAATATATACAAACTTTGAAAGCTATTTTGATATCAAGGATATTATCCATTTTATACTAAGACACCAAAGTTTTATGTTATTTATAACTAGGTGATAATATACACAATATATCCCAGATAATATATATATAATATATAAAATATAATATATAATATAATGATAATATATATATAATTATAAATAAAGCCATATACAACTATATACTTATTAAAACTTGTTTACGTTCTATAAATAAGAACTCAAAATTCTTTCATCTAATATTAACTAAATTCAATTTTAATATTGGAATTTATATAAAGTATTATTATAATTTAAATTATTATTAATTAATTATTATTTAAATTAGATATATAAATAATTACTATTTATATATAGATTTTTTCATGATAAAATTTTGAAAAACTGTTAATGATTTTATATTATTATTTCCTTGATTTAAATATATATTGTTTTAACTATTTATTTATTGGCCAAAAACTTAAAAAGAAGTTTACTCAGACATAATCGAAATCTCACTACAGATTCGACTACAAGTATTAAGGTATACAAGAATCCCCTATGATAGGCATAAATGAAAGATTCAGAACCGTACTTGCAGACCGAAAAATAAATCGTATGATAACAAATAAGCTACCATAAGTAAAATGGTCTTTTCTTCCCTCGATGTTTTTATTTTTTTGCTTGTTGCTGAAGATGCTCCTGCTTGAAGCACCCTCACCACAACAAGGTAAAACCGATACCTCAACCGATTCGAAAATATAATAAATATCAATGAATACTTGAATATTCAATATTCACTGATATCCAAACAACAAAACCTTAAATCTAAAAAAATACCGTAAACCTAAAATATATTTCCTTAATACTAAAAATAATCAAGGCAATTCTCCAAAATCTATCTTTTTATTTCTTGTTCGACAAATTTCTACAAGTATCCTCACCGTTCTCTAAGCTCCTTCTCAATTCTATACACAATTCTCCACTGGTACTCCTCCTTAAATCAGTCAAGTTTCCTCCTACAATTATCCTCACAGTTCTCTAACAATACTCCTTCTAAATTCTCCTCTCTACACAATTCTCTAATAATCCTCCCTTTTCAATTCTCCACTCCTCAAAACTTTCTTAGATTTCCTTTCTATCTTTACTCCACAAATTTCCTTTATCAATACTTCTATTTCACCCTATAATCAAGATATTTATAAATTATATTTATAAATTATTTATAATTGTATGGTCAATTTTATTATTCCTGGTGTTGTGGAGTACTTGACTTGCAGAATAAGCTCGAAAAAAAACTGCGAAATAGATAAAAAAACGAATTATAGCAATCAAAACAAAAACATAATACACACACACACACAAACATATAAATTAATAATAATAATAATAATAATAATCATTTAAGATTTTGTAACAATTATTCAAGATTTTGCAACAAATGAATAAATTAATGACTAATGAATTAAAATATAAATGAAAATAATAATAATAATGAATCTTAGATTAAATAGTAGAAAAAAAATTACTAAAAACTTAATAATTATAATGAATTAAAATATTAAATAAGTGAATGAAAGTAAAAAATAATAATATAATAAAAAAATATAACCCCACCACTGCAGGGTGCTTACCTGGTAAACCCAGTTTTTTCTTTAAAAGCCGAATCTCACCCAGCAACACACCAATCCACTAATTCAGACTAAAAGAAAAAAACAACATTTTACAACCAAGTCCAGCATTCATAAAAAAAAATCAATCAACAATAACATTCACACTTACCTCAACAGAATAAAAGAATCAGCCACTGAATGGAAACACGACCTTCGACAGAAACAACTTCTCGGGAGACAACTTCTCGGGAAACCAGATTCAGACTGAACATTAACCCTTCAATCAATCATAAAAATACAATAATAATAATTAAAAAAATAATAATAATAATAAATAATAATAATAATAATAATAATAATAATAATAATAATAATAATAATAATAATAATAATAATAATAATAAAAATAATGTTATAATTACCTGTTGCACGTAAATCGTAGAAAAAGTTAAACAGTCTTCTATTTTTCACACTTGGGGAATAAAATTCAAATGTACAAAAAGTCTATTGTCCCCTTTTTTTTTTTAACAAAGTAAATACTTTTTAACTGGAAATATATGAATATCATAAATAAACATATAATAAAATCACTATAAAAAAAAACATAAAAAAACTGTAACACTGAAAATCCCAAGTATTCCTTGTTGGTGGACGTTCTAGAAGCAAACCCTAAAAAAAAGAAAGAAAACGGTAAATTATGAGACATACAAAATAAAAATCCTAATCCTAAAACACCACAGTACTTTGGCATAAAAACAAATTATATGGAGGCATTGCTGCTTTCCTTTTTGAGTTGGTGTGTCCAATTTTTTCTAAGGTGCCTATCTCGATTACATTCAATTAGCATATTATAATTACTAACCTTTTATTTTTGTAAAGTAATTTCAATAAAAAATTGGGAGTGATAGGAGTGTGACTATTTAATGACCATAATAATGACAGTATTTAAATAGCTGTATTTTTTTTTTTTTTTTTTTTTTTTTTTAATTTTTTTAAGTTAATCCATCTTTAGCAACAAAACTACTGGCATTTTCATTCATTGTAAGTTGTGAAGAAACGAGTTACATAATTAAATTGATTTTAGCTTTATAAGCTAAAAACAATGTAATTATTATAATTTTGTTATTGCATTGTATAAATGTTCAGCGTAT
>JABUQX010134235.1:0-2500 GCA_015478945.1 Trachelipus rathkii | reverse complement strand
CACTGACCTAGTCCAATACTCAAATAAAATAAATTAACAACAAAAATAAGTTGAAAATATTCTAATAAGCACAGTTAGATACACAACGCTAATTTGCTATCTAAATTCAATTGCAAATGCACAGATTATAGTAATAAAAATAGGAGAGCAAAAATTGCAGAACCTCACCTTACGGCCACCAACAATATTTATACACGGTAGAGTTGTCTTTTTTAAAACTCTGATTTATGTATTAATGTGATGACTCATTCGCCATTCATTCATATCCATTTACCGTGATCGTATCGGACTTTACGTCTTGCCCGGGGTGACTATGTTCCCTTCATAATTTCATTGAAACGGCCTTCCGGAAGGGAAAATGCAAGAATGGGTTTCAATGCAGTTCAGTGAGTTCACCGCTACTTTTTAAAGCCGAGCAACGACCGAGCAAGTCAACAACATTTACCAAACCAAGCCCACCCGTACTCTTCCATGCGCTGGCAAGGAGCACGCCAGGGAAGCAGCCACGAATATTTGTCCCCGCCTTCTTTCGTTTCCTTATTATGGCCAAATTTGAGTCTGACGAGATTATTACTATATTGTTTTCATATTTTACTAAGCTGTTTCTTATTTAGCGAGCTATTAGAAAATCGTCAAGCGGACGCCTTCTCACGCAATATTAGCGTCTGCCGAGCTTGTTTTTCTCGACCTAGGGATATCCACTTGAGTCCGATTTTCTTTGCGCAATATAGCCACGCAACTGACACAGCTTCGTCTGGGCTCTCTAAATTTTTGAAAAATACATCATGAAATCTACTACTACTAAGGTAAATGACAAGGCACACCGCTCTCGGTTCTTTACTGAATATTACAAAAGCAAGAAAGAAGTCAATTGCGATAATTTGGGTGGAATAACTTTCAAAGTCAACTCAATAATAAAAAAAAAACAAAAAAACAATTCTAATTTTGGTAAATCCCGCAAAAAAAGATAAATAAAAATAGGAAGAGGATAGGAGTTTCAACATTAAACCATTAAAACATTAGAAATATTGAGACAGTAAGAAGCCACATGGGTCCTATTCTCCTATCAAGATTGTCCCCATTCAACTAAATAAAACCAATCACCAAACATAATCATGCAAATACACAAAGCGCCCTAGGGCTTGTCAATATCTTAGTTACATAGTATACACAAAGTCTATCACTAAAAGAAAAAATTATAGGTAAAGTACATGCTACCACAATCTAATAATATAAGCTGCGTTTCCCGAAGCCCGAGTGCAGCCCGTGTGCAAAATCAACTGGGAAACGCTTCGAATTGAAAAAAATTACATTAACCAATCAGAGAACAGGAAAATTTGAGTACGCTGGGAAAACGCCGAGCGCGGCCCTCGGATCAGCTGACAATTTGTAAATATTCTTACTTAAATCTTTTATTTATTTCTTTAAATGAAATAATACGGTATATTAGTATCCTTAATATAAAAGTTAACCTAAAATATGAAAAATACTTGCCGCCAAAGCCGCATCAGCAAAGCCTTTGGTGAAAACTTCTTCAAAATGCTCCATCGTTCCCGCACCACCCGTGTTCATTAATTCCCGAAGTTCGAGGATTAACAACGGGCGTCCTGACTGTGGACGTTTACATGACGTAGAAGTGCGCCAACACAAACGGGCTCGGGAAACGATGCATATTGGCGGGCCTGTGTGCCCGCCAACGGGCTGCTATAAGTCGGCTCGGGAATCGCAGTCATATATGTCTTAAACCGCATAGTATTAGAAATTATAATAATAAATTTTCACTACTTCCTATTATGAATAGTATGAATTAGATGAACTATAGTAAACGTGCGTTAAAACCATCGAACGAACATAGTACGCGTAGGAAAGCTCGTAACGCATCACACACACACACCCATAACACTACAAACACACACGATCAACACAATTACACACCACACACAACACACACACACATCACACACATTACAATTATTATATTATTATTATAATTATATATTATTATATTAATTATTATATATTAATAATATATTTATTATAATATTAATATATTTATCTATATATATATATATATATATATATATTTTAAATATATTTAAATATATTTTTATATATAATATTAATTATATATATAAATAATAATATAAATATAGTATATTTATATATATTATAATTATATATATTAATATAATATATATATTTATTATTATTAATTTATATATATTTAAATATTAATTATATATTATTAATTATATTTATATTAATAAATAATTGTTACTGTGATATAATTACTATCGTATAATTAATTAATTTAATTATTATATATTATATATATATTATATTTTATATTATATATATATAATATATATATATATATAATTATTAATTAATAATATTAATTATATATTATATATATATATTATATATTATATATTATTTATAATATATATATATATATATTATATTATATTTAAGCTATTTAGAGGTAATTTATTCTCTA
>JABUQX010134234.1:0-28014 GCA_015478945.1 Trachelipus rathkii | reverse complement strand
AATAATCATAAAATTCCGACTTTTTTTTTTGTACTACAAAATGAAGGGTTCACTTTAAGGAGCCTGGAATCCGCTTCGGACATCTTCTCACACAAATGAATTTCTTCATTTAAGTAACAAAATCTAAATACTTTCGATTCTAACAACGTCTCTCTCTCTCTTCTAAATTAATTTAAATTGCGAATTGGTAGACAACTGATTCTGGTACTCGACTCTGCGAAGTCCTAGATCTTTCACAGAAAATCTATTAATATCTTTCTATCGTAACCAAGAATGAATATTTAAGAAAGTCTGTCATCACTGGATGCTCCAGACGACTTCTATCAATAAGATACAGGCTGCAGCAAATCTAATCCTGATCTATTACCCTAACTTTTTGTCACACTATGCCCATTTTAAAATCGTTCAATTTAGTTAATTCTATATTTCTACCGTCCGAAACACATCGTAATCGCCGGTAAATAACCTGATTAAACTAAGTCGGTACTTTCGGTATGTTACACCTGGGTAAACCAACTCAACAGGAGTCCTGTTCTCGGTATAGTATTTCTGCAAATGATTATCTTTCGTCACATGACACTGAACACACTCCACAGAGCTCACGTTAAATCAGGATCAGGCTGGTCTCAAGTGGACTGCAAAGTCTCTAACAGTCTCAGAATAAATAAATAAATTATAAAATATTTCAGTGTAAATTAAGGAAAATATAACTATGATAGCTATTTTTTATATTCTTCTTCTTCTTTATTCAAAGTTAAATAATTTATTTACCTTTACCATTATGTATTATATCCATCTATAATATATATTAGACCTATTATCCTTACTTACCTATCTATATATAATATATATATATATATGACTATATCTATCTATCTATTATATATTATATATATCTATTATATATATATATATATTATATATAATATTACTATATATTATATATATTATATATATATATATACTATCTATTATTACAAAAGCCCAATACTTTTCATCTAATGCACCTAAAAACACTAACTGATTGATATGCTCGGAAGTCAATCTATTCCTGTTCATTTGGACGCAAAACAGTTGGTTTAATTAAATGATACTGTTTGCTCGACGAGACTGAACCGTCGCATTTACAGTAAGAAATTTCATTGCTAGCATAAACATAGCAGGGAAATCATTTTTACTATCCTTCCAAATTTTATTGGGTCGCATTATCCACTTGAATCACTGAATACTGAATAGTGAATACTGATTACTGAAATCAATTGACTATGTGGTATTTCTGTGCATGTCGATCCCCCTCCCCTCTCTCCTATTTTTGCCGTTCCCGAAAAAGACGAGAAACATCTAAAACCCCAAATTTTAATTTCGGTTTTATTTTTAACGAAATTGGGGGACGAACGAAGAACGAAAAATGGGGGGAAATAGAGAGTTTCATCACTTCAGAGTGTCGGGAGAGGAATTTCATTTTAAAGAATTCTATTTTTTTTAAAATTTAACCCTTTAAAAAAATTTTTATTTGAAAAGAATATCGGTTTCGATACTGAAAATAAAATATCGAAATATCGATATATCGATTAAGAAATATCCCCAAAATATCGATATATCGTGCCAAAAATATCGATATTGTTCTGATATATCGATATTTTTTGGCCATCCCTAATATATCAATATATATAACTACCTATATCCTATATATATATACCTATATATATAATTATATATATACCTATATATATCTATATATATATATATATATCTTCTATTTTATTTTTATATATATATACTCATATTATATATATACCTAATTATTTAAACAATACTATTATACTCATATATATAATATTATATATAATATATATTATATCTATATAATATAATATACTATATATATATATATATATATCTATATATTATATAATTAACTTACTATATAATATATTTATATATATTATATATATATTATATATATATATATATATATATATATAGCTATATATATATATTATATATATATATAATATTATATATAATTATATATATATATGATCTGATCATTATGAATATGAAACTCTGACTGTCGTCCGAGAGGATTCATGTTTCGGCAACAGCAGGGAAGAAGAAGACATGAGAAGGATCGACACGAGGAATAAAGAACGTGATGACAAAGTTCAAAGAAAAGAGATTTTGCAGAGAGCCTGTGCATTTTGTCTATGTCCGCTTGTTTTACATCGGATGAAGTGACTGCTGAAGAAAAAAAAAAATAAAAAAAAAAAAAAAAAAACCCCATTTGGTTATTGTGGGCGAGGATTTCCACTCGAAGCCATGATAAAAAAATCTCATAAAACGAAAGAATATATTTTATCATATCTGTGAAATTTTGAATCTCTCTCTAGTAGATTTTTCAAGAAAATTTAATCCATTTACTCGCCGGAACATTTTTCCTCAAAAAATTCAATATCAAAGTCTTTCTTTCGTACACTTAAAATATAGAACTATGAATAGTTTAAGCAAAATTAAGGTTCATTTGAGGATGAAACAATTATCCAAATTAGTTCTTTTCGCCAATTTTAATAACAACAATAATTTTCGAATTTAACAATGATATCATAGTTATTATCTGCATTATCTAGTGGAGTATTGATTTTTTTCTAATATAAGACGAATCGATTTCCAAAGACAGTCGGAACTACCTCCGAAGTACCTTTCTTTCTTTCGCATAGTTTTAGGGCGACAGGGCTAGCAACCCGGTCCCTATTACTTTTTCTTGCTTGAAAACTCTGGACCACCACCTATCTGGAATCTCTAACGTCGCCTAGAAAGACGATCTTCCTGGAAACCACTCTTGGGAGAACGAGTTTCAATTGCCAAATGGGAAGAAGATACTAGTTCTACGGAAAGGGCGAAATACCTGAGTGTATATCTCAAGGACTGTCATCAGAAACCATTGTTGCGCCTAGAAATGTTTTTCTAGAGTGCTTAGGATCATGAAATTTCGGAATTTCAGAAGATAGACAAATGTTGGTCTAACGACAGGTCGCGAAAGCCCTACATGGAGACCCTGGTAAAATAATAACTAATAAAATATATATATTAATATATCTATATTATATTACTAATATATATATATTCTTATACATATACTATCTATTATTATATATATACTTATTCTATATTAATATTATTATACTATATATTACCTATATTATATATATATATATTATTAGTACTATATATATTATATATATTTGGCAGAATGAGTCAAAGGAGATTTTATCTCTCCATCAGCGGGAATTTCGAACACTGGACTCCGCGTCGTTTGAGCTTTACCACAGTAACGGACGCTCTATCCACTACGCGTTGCCATCCCATCATCACATTCTCACAGAATGTTTTCATGGTCTCAAAGCTTAATAACGCTCCGGTCGCCATAAATTAAAGCTCCCGGTCTTCTTCTCCCCATAATTGCTGAGTACTCAAAGGCCAGCCCCCACTATATATATAGTATCATATATATATAAATGTTGCAGAAATTTTAGATATTATTACTCTATTCTATACTATATATATATATATATATATTATACTATTATATATATACTCTTTATCTTATACAATATATTATACCTATTACGTTATATATATATCTATTACTTCTATTAAAAGAAGGCCTTATAAATTAAAAATGCAAGAAAATTTTTTTAAGAAATTATTTTCATACAAGAGTCCTTTCAAAAATTAGTAGTAAAACGTGAGCTTTCGATCCAACTGGACCCTTTTTCAAACGTGATGGCAAGAAGACCTTCTTCAAGAGTCTTCATGCCATCACGTTTGAAAAAGGGTCCAGTTGGATCGAAAGCTCTAACGTTTACTACTAATTTTTGAAGACTCTTGTACTTAAAAATAATTTTCTTAAAAAATTTTCTGCATTTTTAATTTATAAGGCCTTCTTTAATATACCTACCTACTTAATCTAGCGATCATTTGCTAAGAACTAACTAACTATATACCTAATATATACTCTATTACCTTATATATATATATACTACTATATCTATATATATATATATAATATATAAATATATACTATATATATACTAATATTATATATATATATATATATACCGTATAGAGAGAGAGAGAGGAGAGAGAGAGAGACCGAGTAGTTAAAAAGTCACTGGAGTCGCCGATGTTATATCTATATATTTATTAATATATATTATATATATATATATCCTAATATATATATATATTTACTATAATATAATATAATTTATATCAATTCATATCTATGCTACTATAATATATTACTATATATACTACTATATATATAATATATATATACTATATATTATTATATATATTATACCTCTCTCACTATTTCGCATTAGTTAATTATTTGAACGTATACTAAAAATATTAAACATGAATACTCTTGAAAAAATTCGATGCCTCCTCGTGGCTAGTGATCGTATCGGACTGTCAAATTTTTTACATCCGCGTATGCAGTGTGAGTGCTGGCATGTGAGATTTCCCTCTAACTCATCGGATACTGCTGGATGTTGAATCTTGTCGAATGTCCGTTTTCTCTTAAATCTCCATCAACGGATGCGGATGTTAATGTCACATTTATCCGCGCGGATGCGGATGTCAGGGGGAACAATATATATCCTATATTCTCTTACTATTCATCTACTCACTATATTATACTATATTATATTATAATATATTCTTTATTATATTTAATTTTTTATAAACATTAATTATTTCATATTATATATAATATATATATATATATATATTATATATATACTATATATATATTACTATCTTATATATATATATCCTATACCAGTGGCGTATCCAGGGGGGGGGGCCAGGGGCCCATGGCCCCCCCCGAAATTTTTTAGATCACTAAGCATTTTTAATTATCACATCCGTTTATAACATAAAATCCAGAGGTTTTAATTATAATATATATATATATATATCTTATTTCATCACTTATACTATATATATATATCTTATACTATATATTATATATTATCACTATAATTATATATTAATTATATATATATATATACCTCATATACTCATATATTTGAGAGTTGCAAAAAAATAAAAAGAATATAAAATTCAATTATTTTACCCAAATAAATTCTTTCCCCCCTCCCCCCGAAAAAAAATCCTGGATACGCCACTCTAATAATGTATGTATGTATGTTATATATCCTATATTATATATATATATATAATATATATATATATATATATATACTATATATATATATATTAATACCTATGTAATATATATATATAATATATATAATATTACTATATATGTATATATAATATTCTAATATATATATATATATATATATATATATACTTATACCACTAATATATATATCTGTAGAGACATGGCCTAAATATCTATATATATATATATCTATATATCTATATATTATATATATATATCTCTTATATATATATAATATATTATATATATATATCTATATATCTATACATATATGAATAAAATATGTGTGTATTTTTGTCATTTATTATAATAGATATAAACATTATATATATATATCTATATATATATATATATATATATATCAATTATATATATATATATAATTATATCTAATAAAAATAACACTTTTATTAATATTTTTTATATATGCCGGAAGTTTTTTGGCCTTTCAATGTGACCCATGCACAATGCACCCCACCTTCCACTTTCCCCAACCTCCACCTATCAGAACGTGGCTAACAAAAATTAATCTGTTAAACACTTTGAAGTCCATATTTTAATACTCTCAAAATTTTTACTATTTAAGCGTAAATTCTGCTCTCTTAAAAATATAATCAAATAATAAAAGCTTGCTTAAATTAATAAATAAATTTTCACGCATTCTTACCAAAATACAAAATACAAACAATATTAAAGCTTAGTTACGGAACGCATTATGTTGTCAGTTGTCATTTTTTCACGAAATATAATCTTCGTTATTCTTTTTACCGAGTTACATTTCTTAATAAAATTTAAATACTACATTATTTGAATTACTTTACAAATTTTAAAAACAAAATGTCGGTTTCATTTACCAAATAAATAAAAAGATAAATTAAAAAAAAAAAAAATATTTTATTGATATATATATATAAGCTGCAGAATATATATATTCATATATTATATATATATATATACCTCTATATTCTCTATATATATAATATATATTATAGTATATATATATATATATACCTCATATATATATTATTATTACTCTATATATATATATATTATATATATATTATATCACTATAATTATTATATACTATTATCTCACTATATATTATATATATCATCCGCAATCCTCATACACCAAAAAGTGCGGATGCGGGATGCGAATGCGGATTGCTCTCGTTGAAGGTGAAATGCGGAACGAGGGATTGTTTCGCCGACGATTTGGTTGAGGATGTCGGATGTCAATTTTAATGCGGATGTCTGCGGATGCAGATCGCGATTTCCGCCGGGATGTCAACATAGCATTCCCTTACTGCATGTGGATGAGAAAAAAATCAATTTAAATTTTCTAGAGCTGTTTTAAAGTGCCAAAAATAATTAGTATCGCATTAATTACTTATTTACAAAATAGTTATTATTCAACAATGCATATAAATGAATCTAAACTATAATTTTAGATTTGAATAGAAAAGATATAATATTTTAACTATATGTGTTTCGATTAGTTACTCTTTAAAATAGTTTTCTTTGTTATAAATTAAAATAGAAACCTTTTGCACAATAGTTAACTAAATTTTCCTTTTTTCCACTCCTTATTAAAGTCTTTGATTCCTATAATTATTTCTTTATTATTCTCATATAATTATCATATTTCCCGAGATTTGGTTGCGGTACTTTTTATAAAAAAATATTAAAACATGAATCTCTTTAAAAAATTCGATGTCACTGTGGATGATAAAAAAAATAGATTTAATTTTCAGAGCTGTTTTAAATGCCAAAAATATTATTTTCATTAATTTTTTATTATCAAAGTTTGATGTGTATAATGTATAAAATTAATTAAACTGTATTTTTAGATTTGAATAGAAAAAGAAATAAAATTGTTAACTATTATTTTATATATTAGTTACTCTTTTAAAATAGTTTTCTTTGTTATAAATAAAATAGAAAACTTTAGTATATAGGTAACTAAAATTTTTTTTCCACTCCTTATTAAAGTCTTTGATTCCTATAATTATTTCTTTATTATTC
This sequence comes from Trachelipus rathkii, assembly GCA_015478945.1. Taxonomy (NCBI): domain Eukaryota; kingdom Metazoa; phylum Arthropoda; class Malacostraca; order Isopoda; family Trachelipodidae; genus Trachelipus; species Trachelipus rathkii. The sequence goes on along the minus strand of JABUQX010134234.1, from coordinate 20,735 downwards.
TCGTATAATAATCATATTTAACATTACTCATTTGCAGTACTTTTTATTCTCCTATATTATATTTTCTTTTAATCTAATAATGTCTTTTGTTCTTTTAATGTAAAGGATGTCTTTTATGTACTTCTTCCACTTTAAAAAATGTTAAAAAGGAAAATTGTTTCCCCTTTTTTCCTTTCTGTACTTCCCCTTCTTCCCAACCTTTTTTTTGCATACGCCCCCCGGAAAAAAAAATTTTTCCCGCGACCTAAAATTTTGAGTGCGATTTTTTTGTTTTTCCTCACAAGTTAAACCCAAAATATTGTTTTTTTACAGAAGTTTTTTTTCCAATTTTCCCTCTTAATTTGGCCTGTTCAAATGGCTTCCCATTTTTTTCTTTAAAAGGAAAACAGATCAAAGCTTTTTCTTTTCTTTTTGAAGTCCCTGATTTTTTTAAAAGTTTTTTTTTAATGCCCCTCAAACTTTATTATATAATACTCAGATTGGTTTTGAAGTTTTGATTTCAGACTATAAATAGATTTTTTTAGATGAAGCGGAAGATTAAAGTATTCTTTTTTTAAATTTTATTTTTAATTTATAAATTTATATTTTTTCTTTTTTTTTAAATCTTGTTTTTTTGGTGAAAAAAAATTTAAAAAAAATAAAAAATGAAAATAAATTGCATTAAAAAACAATTATACACCATTTTTTTGAAACCTATAAGTAATCCAGCTTTTTTTTGTCATTTTTTTTTTTCCAAAAAACTAATACCAAAATTTTGCCTTAAAAGAAAAAATTGGCTTAACAAATATCCCTAAAATTTTGGTCATCGCCCCATTAATATTACATACGGTTACAATTAATAAATATCGCGATTTACGAGGCAAGAATGTTTTTTCTTATTAATCGTGTTTTGAACTCCTGTTCTCATTATGGTGATGATACTTTTGAACTTCACAGGTTTTCCTTTCAGTCAGCAATTTTTTTTTTATTCCATTATTTATTATATTAAATTATTATTATTATTATATTATTATTATTTATTAAAATTATTATTATTATTACTATATTATATCTAAATCTCATCTATACTATATTCTCATCATATATTACTGTATATATTATATATTTACAAGTGTACTATATATATTATATATATACTATCTATATATATATACTTATACCTATTATATATATAATACTATATATAATCTATATATATATATATATATATATATATATATATATATATATATCTAACTCTATATATATATATAATATAATATATATATTATATATATGAACAAAGACTGATCTCTATAATGATTAATTGGCCCTATTTAAGAGATCACCTTGATATAGCAAATAATAAAATAGTTTTTGGAATAGTGAAACGTTCCTTTATTTATTTCTTTATTAATTATGTCTAATGACTATTTTACATGAACACACCTTAAGATATTTCACTGTTCAAAATTTAATTGTTTTTAAAATACTTTCAATTTAATTACCATTACAATATCAATTTTATGACCGAGAGAGCGTCAAGATGTTGGCTCTCTGATTCACATTTTCTAACTGACAATATTCCATTGGCCCAGGCCTTTCATTTCGGTACCGCAGGCACCTTCGGAGACTCTAACACTATACACAAAATCAATTAAAGAAAGAAACAGTTATTTCGGCAACAGGACTTTCTTGACTTTTTTTTGTACAAGCTTTCCTTACAGCTGTGCACCAGAAATCTGGGTTGCACTTACATATATCCTTTATAATTTTATTAACAATGTAAACTCCAAAAACATATATATATAATATTATATATATTGTCCTATATATATATATTATATATCTATACTATATATACTATATTATACCTATATATATATATATATATTACTACTACAATATATACTATATATATCCTTATTATATATACTATCCTATCCTATAATACTACTATATATATAATACTAATATTTATATATATATATATATATATATTATATATCTATATATATTACTCTATAGTATATTATTATTATTATTATTATCTTATTATTATTATTATTATTATTATTATTATTATTTTCAATTATTATTATTATTTTTGTTTCTTACACACATATAATAAAATATTAATGATAAAGAATAATAAATATTAGTAAAATAATAATCATAATAATAATAAAATTACAATAATAATTGCAAATAAATAATAATAATAAATTAATAATATTAATAATAATAAATAATAATAAGATATAATAGAATACATAATAATAATAATAATTAATAATATAATAATAATAATAATAGTAATCCTAATAATTAATAAATAATAATAATAATAATAATAATAATTCATAATAATTATTCAACAATTGAAAATATTGCTAGATTTCAGTCTCAGTAGTAGTAGTAGTTCTCCCTACTAGTAGTCACAGTAGTAGTAGTAGGTAAATCACAAGCATACCTTGTTAAATTTTTATTGCAACAACCGATCCGCGGTTGTTGAACCGCAAAAACACCGCAACCCGCTTTTATTAAAAATCTATGAAATATAAAAAAATTCGATTGCGTTTATGGATGAAAAAATGTAGATTTAATTTAATGGTATTGTTTTAAATAATTATTTTTGTTCATTACCAAAATACATTATCATTCTTATTAATTTTTTTATTACCATAGTTTTATGTGCATATACGTTTAAATTTAAATAGGAGAAAATAAAATTGTTAACTATTAATTATTTTAATGGTTACGCCTTTAAAATTGTTTTCTTTATTGCTAATAAATAGAAAACGACAGTATATAGGTAACTATAAAGGTTGTTTTTGTATTCCTTCATGTAATAACTGATTTCTTTGATTATTTTTTATTCTTTTTATATTATTATCATATTTTGTATTACCTACTTCCAGTGCTTTTTAATCTCCTATATTATATATGCTTTTAATCTAAAACTGTTTTTTGTTTTCTTAATGCGAAAGATGATTTATGTTTGTATAGGCTAATATATTTTCTGACCAATATTGCGTGACTGTTTTACTGCTTTTACAGATTTCATTTCCTCCTTTTGTGGTAGTGACTTCCATTTTCTTCGGAAGACCATCTTCTTTACTGAGGTCTGATTTAGAGTTTTAATTTATATAAATATTATATTAAATACCAGTTTGGTTGTTTAAAGACTAACCAAATTTCATCCTTAATTGTTTTATCATTTATTTTAATTAATTTAATATCTGGTGTTCTTGTTGCAAATAAAATAAAAAGAAATAAATACTATTCCGTAAGATTATTTATTATATGTGGGATGATAAATATATATTCACATACACACATATACGCCAAAATAAATACAAATTCTCATTTTATAAGATATGATTACAAATAAATGCAAACAACATTATAGAATTGTTGCTCATATTAATAAGTTATCTTTAAAAATTATCAAAGTCATAGAAAACTAGATGTAAGATTATTTAAAAGCGAATCAACTTATGAACTGCTGTTGAGAATTTGTTGATACACTTAATTTTGAGATTTTTCTTTATTCATTCATACATAATAAATAAACAAACACGTTACGACGTATCGAACGAAACTAGTTAAAAAACACAAACATCTTTCTTTGTTTATATTATTATTATTATTATTATTATTATTATTATTATTATTATTATTATTATTATTATTATTATTATTATTATTATTATTATTATTATTATTATTTTATTATTATTTATTACTTATTAGTGTAGTGAGTGTAAGTATTTGATAATTTATTATTATTATTATTATTATTATTATTATTTATTATTATTATTAATTATTATTATTATTATTATTATTATTATTATTATTTATTATTATTATTTAATCAAGATTATTATTCTTATTATCTATTATTATTATTATATTATTATTATTATTATTTTATTATTATTATTATTATTATTAGTAAAATTTGGTTGTTAATACGATAAGTAGTAAATTATTTTGTCATTTTTTGCTTATAAGATTATAATTTTTACTTTCAGTTCATAAACCTTTATTTATTATTTTATTATTATTCTTGTAAACAGAGGCTAAATGGCACATTAAACGACCAGAAATTAAGAAATTTTCAAGGTTATAAAAATAATAATAATAATGATAATAATTAATAATTTATTATTATTATTATTATTATTATTATTATTATTATTATTATTATTATTATTATTATTATTATTATTATTATTGATTATTATTATTATTATTATTATCTATTATTATTATTATTATTATTATTTTATTGCTACAATTCTGACGTTTTATAGTAAAATTAGAAAATGGACTAATAATGTAGAGTGTTCCAACCTTTATTTTTAAATGTGTCGCCTGCTCTGTTTTCTTTCTCATCGGGAAACTTTTTCAATCTCCAATCCAATGTAAGTTTTTTTAAAATGGGACACCCTGCAGTTAGGTAAATAATTATCCAAGCGCATTGGCGTAGCTATAGCCTAAAAAAGAGTATATATATTATATATTAATATATATATATAATATATATATATATATATATATCATATATACTATATAGTATATTATTATTATACTATATATTATAATATATATATATATATATATATATATATATGCCTATTATTATTATATGCATGTATGTATTTTAAGTTCATAAATTGAGATTAAGAACTACCACACCTTAAAAAAAATGCATGGGAAATAAAGCAATTTTTTACACATCATATATTTGGATAAGGTTTAAAATCAATAACCAATATGTATACAACTCTAGTTTAATTAATTTGCTTATTTTATTTAATTTTTTTCAGCTTTTCCTTATTGTTGCGAGCAAAAATCTCTTTCTTTTAATGGTAAATGTATATATAATCTTTGAACAGCTTCGAAGGCTGACAGCCACGCTCGCGTCAGCGTTTCAGTATTCCGCCAATCGCCCCATCCTCCATTCCCCGATATCGCTCAATCTCGCCATCATACTATTAATTTCCTCTTCCTTGATACCCTTCTCTTCTTTTTCTTTGATGTTTGCTGAGGTCTCTCACCTTTCTCTTTGCTAATATCTCAAATTTTCTTTGGAACAAGGTAATAAATGGATGCGACATGCACCTTTCAAACCCTCCTTCGCAATTCATTTTTCGAATTTTATTTAACATGCTATTGGACTATGTTCCGGTGTAGTCTGGGTTTTTCATTGTTTCCTAACAATTTGCGAATGAATCGCCTTAAAAAGAACCCAAAATTCTTTTCTACATTTTCATTTTTTTTTCAAAGTGTTTGTCCTAATATTAATTGTAACTTATATCAGCGAATTAGAGCTTAGGAGGATAGCCGGACATAAATTCCGAATTTAGACTTCACTCGGGTCCACTCTAACCTCCTCCCGACAACATCAAACCGGGGAAACGCCAGACCGCACTTTATTTGACCTCGGTCAGCAAGTCACAATAACTGGTTCGTCTTCCCTGCAGCTCCTCTCTCGCTCTCGTCTCTTGCTGCTACATCTTCTCTTCCCCACACACTACTCTTCCTCCTTATACTCTATATATACTTACTATTATATTCATCTTACTTATCATATATATATATCCACCTTCTACTATATCTAATAATACTATTACTATACCTAATTTACCCTTCATCCTATATTCCTTATCTATCTTATCTTATATCCTTATACTATATACTTTTAAATATATTATATCATATTCATTCTGATATATTTACTATATTATTCTCTCATATTATACATATATTATCATATATATTAACTATTCTATATTTAGTATATTATATCATATTATTATATTACTCATTTAGGCTTATTATTTTTATTATTTCTATATTTAATTATATATATAAATTATTATCATCTATTTATATTATATATATCTATATATATATATATATATATATATATATATATCTATATATATACCTCTATTCTACTATAACATTATCTATAATTTAATATATATATCTCATTTTTCTTTCTATATTCCAAGATATCCACTATTTTCAATAACCTATCATTATATATCTTACTTATACTAGTATATTATAATTATTTTCATATTATATATATTATATATTATATCTAATATATATACTATATTATATATATATTCAATATATCTATACTATAATATTACTATCTATATTATTATATATATATATACTAAATAAATTCTATATATATATATATTATCTTCTATACTATATTATATCTATTACTATATATATATATATATAATATTTATTATATATCATATATATATATTATATATATATATTAAAATTCAAAATAAAAAAAATTATAAAAGTATTCTTATATATATATATAATTATATATCTATATATATATATCTATTATATCTAATAATAATATACCTATATATATATAAAGTATATATTATATTATATTTATATATATCTATTTATATATTTAGCCTATATTATATATATTATATATATATTTATAATAAATATATATATTACTATATATATATAAATATATATATATTATATATATAAATATATATTATATATATATATATTATGTATATATATATTATTATTTACTATATATATATATATATATATATCTCTTCTCATCTTCATTTATATTTCTATTATATAATTCTCTCTTCTCTTTATATAAAATATCAATATAAAAACTCTAAATAATACATCCAGGAAAAACCAACTCTAAATATGTGATCTCTCTTTACAATGAAAATGAAGGAACTTTACGGTAAATGGGGATGCGTACGGGATCCTTTTAATTTTCTTCCTTCTGCAAGAGGTCCACCCACTGTCTACGACACGACAAACTTGCTGCGTACAAAGCTCTCAATAGAAACTGTATATCCGTTGGACAAGCGCTCTCTCTTGGCCTCTTCTCGGCCAGTCTAGAGAGTATCCATTCAGGCCACGCTGGGCCAGAGTTTTGACGTAGAAGTAAAAATGTTATATTAAATTTGAAATGATATTTCCCATTTTGATTGCAATTACATTTATAAGAAGAGCTACTCTTTAATCAATATAAATAATAATATATAAAATATATAATATAATATAATAATAATACTAATATAATATAATAATAATAATTAATATATAAATAATAGTAATATAATAATAATAATTAATAATAATAATATATAATAATTATAAAATAAATAATAATAATTATATTAATATTAATAATATAATAATAATATAATAATAGAAATATATAATAATAATAATATAATAATAATAATATATATAATTAATATATATAAAATGATATAATAATATAATATATATCTAATATAATTATATATTAATATTATAATAATATATATATAATAATAATGATATAAATATAACATAATAATTAATATAGTATAATTTAATGTTGTTAAAATGTATTTTAATGTTTCTATTTTTTTTATTGTAGTCCTAATGTTCCCTTCTACAATTATTATTATTATTATTATTATTATTATTATTATTATTATTATTATTATTATTATTATTATTATTATTATTATTATTATTATTATTATTATTATTATTATTATAATAAATAATTTTGTAGTATTTGCAGAGACCAGTGTATTAAAATGGTTTCTTTTTCTGCTATATTAAACTTGGTCCTAATGATTAATTTGTATAATTAAATAATTTCCTAAACCGTTTTAACCATAAAATTCAGAGTAATTATTTTAGGATATCTATACACATAACAAAATACTATATTATATATATTTATAAATAATAAAATTGAGGAAAATATTTTTTATTAATAGTTATCTTTGTAATACAGACTCTTTGTTTATCTACTACATTCTTCTATATATAATAATATGTATACACAAATATATATAAATATGATATATACAATATAATATTATATATTTATATTTAAACATATAATATACATATATATTATATTATATATATATATATATTATATATATATATATATAATAATATATTTTATATATAATATATAATATTCATATATATATTATATATATATATTATATATATTATATAATATATATATATATAATACATATATTAGTATTATATATATATATATATATATATATTTTATATATATATATAATTTCCTTTGCATCTGGAGTAGTTTTGGATTTTGTTCCTGGAACCAAATTGTCAAAAAATATTATTTTTTAATTTTTTTAACAATTTCTTTTGGAGTTATATAAAAAATTATCTAAGAAAAAAAGTGCCATCTCGCCCGACTAATAGAAGTTTCCTTGAATATGTGTTGAATAGGAAAGTAGAAAAAAACAATATGTATTTTTCCCCTTTTCGAAAACATGAAAAACGGAAAACAAAGAAAAAAAGAAAAAAAAAGTGAAATATTATATAAATTATGTTGGATACATTTATATATATATATATATAATATATAATATATATATATAATATAATATATAATATATATATATATATATATATATATTATATATATATATAATTATATATTATAATATTATATATATATATTTATTATATATATATATATATATATATATATATATAATATATATATAATATATATTATATAATATTAAATATATGATTTCAACATTTAAAAAATAGTTTTATATATATATATATTATATTATATATATATATATATATATATATTTATATAATATATTATATATATTATATATATATATATATATATATATAGTTCCACTTATCTATCAGCATCAAATTTTCCAGGCTTGTATAGTCGGGCTATATTTTTTTTCTTTAGATATTTTTTTTTTGTATACCAAAGAAATTTAGAAAAAAAATTCAAAATTTTTTTTCTTGAAATTGTTCCAAGAGCAAATCCAAAACTACTTCATTTACAAAGAAATTATCTTAATAAAAAATGTGATCTTCCCCGATTACAAGTATAAAAACTGAAAATTTCATGCAGTTCGGATAAAAGAAAAAAAATATCCAATATGAATTTGAAAAACCCAAAATAGTAGGTTTGAAAATTTTTTCATTCCTCAGAATAATGGGGGGTCCAAATATCAATTCCTTTCCCAATATTTTAAGATATAGTCCATCTTTGTATTTTTTCAAGTTTGAAGTCATTTTCGAAAAAGAATTGTAGGAGGAGTCTCGACGAATGTCAAAACGATAGATTTTCAACAAATTGAATACCAACAATGATGACTACAGACCAGAAACACTCGAAAAACGTTTTAGTTCGTCAGAAAAAGCAACAGTCTGGGTGTTTATTTGGTCAAATCGGCTGAAAATTACCATTTTTATGTCCATTTTAAGGGGTGGGGGGAACAATTACTTTAACGATGATTTAATGGAGGGGACGACACTATTCCATTTTATAAATGGCACTTTTTTATAAACAATTTTGTCAATTTTTACCCATAATGTACTTTCTATTTTTTTCAATTAAGACAAAAAAAATGTAGTGTCCACTTCTCTTTTCGTCCTCCCATATTTCATGGATAATATTTTACCTCATTTTTTAGTGTTGACATTAAGTTTCTGTCAAATTTTCGCCACTGGAGTAGCTCTCATATCTAGAATATAATAATTTCATAAAAATAATAATACCGTAGTAATTAAAATAAAAACTGAATAAATATTGTAAACTATCAAGTAACACACATAACTAAATACTTTTAACAATAACGAGGGAAAAGGGAGTTTAAGTGCATAATATCACATACGGCAATTTTTAATATTGGTTCTGCATATTTGATAAGCATTTTGTATTTAAGCTTTCTCACAAATAAAAATTACTTTCAAATCTTGTATATGTAATTCGATACTTCCTATATGAACGTAATCAAAGTATTTATCATCAATAAAAACCAAACAAAAAGCGAGAGGGAACCTCTGTTGTTTACTTCATTCACGCCCACCTATCAGCTTTTCTAGGATTCAGAAAGAATCAAAGAACCAAATAAGTCAGGTATTAATTTTTAATCAGCTGTGTATAGAATAATTTTAATTTGAGTTTCTGTTCTTCATAAAAAAATAAATGCAATAGATTTTAACAATATTAATCAACATCAATATTTATGGTCTAACTTGGTTCTTAGGAAAAGCGATTATTAAAACTGGAGTGCCAAAATGCTTTAAGATCGCAACTTCTAAAAGTAAGTAAATATAGATAAGTGAAGGGTGACGTCTGTAATCTCAAATGACCTTTTTAACATACAGTATAGTCATCTTTGGTAAATAATTTACTTTAGGCAGTAAGCTTCAACCATAGTAAGTCTCAAAATTTTGGGGAGGCATTAAGGAATTTTTATAGTTTACTGTTTACCCTAGTATAACAAAAGGGCATAGGCAATCCTTCAATAAATGGCTAGACTAAATATAAATCCCTAGAAAGTTTAAACTCCACACAACTATGGGTGTACCAACAAGTTTTAATGTTTAGGAGGAATACCTGACTAGCATGAGTCTGAGGACCTCTCTGCTTCTGCAGGTAAATTAAGAGAAGAGGTTGCGCAACTAATTAAATACGCAGAAGAGAACAATGGAAAAGGATAAAGGAGAATAATGATTCAAATCTTCAGAAACTGTTATTATTGGTTAGTAATAAGGGTTAACATTTAATATCTAAAATTCAATAAATCGAAATAACTTACTGCGCATGTTAGGCTTGCAATAACTCTTGTATATTTTCTGCAATGTGAACTGGAACTTACTTCCCTTACAAAGCATTTCAATACAAGTCGAGTAAACATTATTCTTTGTTGTAGGTTTTAAGAGCCATTTTATGACACCAAAAATAATAAAAAAATAATGAACAAGAAAAAGAAAAGAGAATGTAGAAAATTTGATTTCGATTTCAGAACAAAAGAGAGAAAACAGAAAAGGAGGAATGAAAAAGAGAGAGATTGACACACCGCTACGGTATGGGGACAGGGTTCGATGCCATCGTCCTCTTCTAGAAGAAAATACCTAAGTAGTTCACCTCCTAAATTAGGGGAATGCCCTTAAGGTGCAAACTTTAAAAAAAAAAAAAAGAAGTAAACCACAGTTGGAATAATGATATGTATAGCTAAATATTATTATACATTATTATTCTTATTATTGATATTTTATCTATTATCAATATTATTATTATTAATATTAATGACTTATTATTTGGGAGTTATATTAGCAAAAACAAAGGAACATAAAATGTTAAAAGCGATTAGCAAACAATTTTTTCTGATCAGTAAGGAAAAAAATTGCTTAGTTTACTTACAATTTTGAGTTATAAAAGTTTACGTAGCTTTATATTATTATTATTATTATTATTATTATTATTATTATTATTATTATTATTATTATTATTATTATTATTATTATTATTATTATTATTATTATTATTATTATTATTATTATTATTAATTATTATATAGTAAACTAAATATAAAGAAAATGTAAGGGTGGGTGTATAATAGCATTAATAATAAAGCAAATACCTAAAATAAAAAAGCAAAACAAAGAAAAAAATATAAAAAATGTATTTGGTTACAAGAAAGAAATATGATTATAAAGGAAAACTGATCTTATAACTGTAACAAAAAACAAATAGTAACCAAGGACCAAATACTAACACAGAGCAGGAAAATTAGTTTATATTTTCATTTATATAAGTTGACAAGTTACAGCTTGATCCGGCAAATACGAACACATTAAACGCAAGTGATTACCTAACTGAAGATTTAAAAACTCATCCAAGATGAAGGAATGCGAGAAGTGTCAACAAAAGGGAATTCAAAAACGGACACTAATAAGTTGGTAATAATATATTATTATGTTAATAATTCAACATAATAATATATTATGGTAAGAAAGAAACAAACATACAAGTAAACTTATGAATGCTAGCTACTTCCCCCATCAGGCAAAAATAAGAGTACATCTGGAATGGACTACAGAAATTCTACTTCGGTAGCTGGTGGGTCTTAAACTCCACCTTTTCCTGAAGACGTGTTTAATTAGTCAAATAAGATATGTGATATTTACTTCAAACACCAAATCTTAACTCTTAGCAGAGGAAGGGCCAGTACCACATGACATGAAACTTTGCTGATTCCCAAAAGCCACCACGCAACCGTAGACAGCATTAGAAATGCCAAGTGGACGATATCAACTGATGTAGACTACGAACCAAGACACATTTCAAGATGAACCTCACATGATCAGTCCAACCGCGGTCTGAATGCATCTTGCTAAACAACTCTATATCCCTCCAAAATCTGAATCTGCTTGCTTCTCGTTACCAAAGGCTGGAATTTTTCGGCGTTCAGGTTACTCATGTACCTATTTTCGTGGATAGTCGATAAGACTTCCGCAATATTTTGAAATGACGAATCATCTTATGTACTGCAGAATATTTATGGATTGATGCAAGCCCTTGGACACGAAACACAGTCAGAAGAGGTTGAGACTGTTTCGGTTGATGCGATCAGTCTTCAAGTTTATAACGGCTGTACTACCACCACATTGGTAAACGAATCATCCATCTATTTCCATCGCACATGCAGTACACATGAAGGAAAGGAATCATATGAAAGCATATTTTCTTTTGGATACATTCCAGTAGGGAACAATACAATGGAAATTTGCGTGATTTAAAGTCATTATTGGACTATTGTTAGGCCTGCAACGTGGTATACCAATTATCCATGCATTCTGTGGTGAATGGACAGCCGGAGAAATAAGGATGAACATTCATAAGAAAGGTTTGTAGGGACCTCGTGAACATGTTCATCACCGGGGAAAAATATTAAAAGCAAACAGCTAGTGATCCTTGAAGCATGTACTTTTACCTCACTCTTCACATAAAAACCTTGGACTTATCAAGAATTTTATTAACAAGGTATAGCGGGACAAAAGAAGGCACAAGGATTCAAATCACACTTGTGCAGAATCCCTCGAATTTTAGCTGTTCCTAAATTACAGGAAGGGATGTTGCTCGTCCTCAAATTTCGAGATCTGCCTGAGAGATGAAATAAAAATTTGCAGCTGAATGTTCACAGAACAGAATTAGCTCTGCCTAGTCTGCCATTCCAAGATGTAGTCAAAAACCTTTCTTGGCTTACAGCAAGCCCACATACAATTACCAGTTGACACTTTACTGCTTCCAACATACAAAAGCTCCAAGCCTGTAACATGTCCCTAAAATACATTTTTCTTCACTCTCACCTCGACTTCTTCCCTGCCAAATTTAGGCGCCATCAGCGATGACACGGGAGAGTTTCATCAGACATAGCGAAGATTGTAGAAGGAATATTCAGAGGTAGATGCGAATCCGACTACTTGCTGGCCGACTACTGTATGACGGACATTAGCGGGAATCAGCCCGGCAGGAACATTTACGAAACGTAAATCAAGAGCTGTTGCGTTTACATAAAATTGTGTAAAAATTTTTAAAGAATGATAAAATACTTGCCTTCAAAATTGTAAAAAAAATATTAAATTGTAAAAAAGTGTGTAAATATTTTTAAAATTTTCCCTTCCTTCTTGTTAATTGAAGTGTTACTCAGCCAAAAAGTTGTCCTTTTCAAATTTTGGTATCTCAGATTCTACAAACCAGTTAAAAAATGCATATTGGTAAAGAAATAAACTTGATAAAAGTGAATCTGTTTACAATAAATGTATATATACAAATGTTTTTCATTGAATGTTACTTAATGAACAACATTAAGATTTAAAAGAGGGTTGAAGACGTATTTTTTTGCATTCAACTAAAAAAGTTCGTAAATAAATAAATAAAAAAAGCTAATGATTAAGTAAATGGCAAATAATCTCGAAATCTGTGGGTTTTCCGGTCCGAAAAACTATAGAGTCATATTCGACTGTCAGCAATCTAAAAAATACAGTCAAAAAAAAGCTGTGTTTTTCGCAACGATACAGAAATGAAGCTAATTTTTGTAAATATGTGTTATCTTTACGACGCAGACTTTAAAGCTCAGAAGATTAAATACAACTTGGAAAAACAAAGGGCGACAGGGAATTCTATAGAACAGAGATGACTGGAAAGAGGGGGAAGTATCACAATGAACAAGCCTAGAGTTAACGATTTCCGCACAAAATTCGTTGAAGACAAGGTATCTCTTGCAGTAAATAGGCGTCACAACAGTGGTAAAATGTTTTGAGTAGATCCCTTTATTACTATTATTATTATTATTATTATTATTATTATTATTATTATTATTATTATTATTATTATTATTATTTTTATTATTATTTATTATTATGTATTGTTCATTTGTTTCATTATTATTATTATTATTTATTATTATTATTATTATTATTATTATTATTATTATTATTAAAATTAATATTAATATTAATATTAATATTAATATTAATATTAATATTAACTATTACATAATAATATTAATATTAATATTAATATAAATTAATATTAATATTAATGATTAATATTAATTATTAATAAATAAAATTCATTATTATTTATATTATTATTATTATCTTATTATTATTATTATTTATTATTATTATTCATTCATTCATTATTCTATTATTAATTATATTTATTATTATTCATTATTTATTATCTATTATTATTATTTTTATATTATTATTAGTATTTGTTGAGTCTATAATTAAATATAAATTAGTTATATATACGTAGTGAAAATGTAAATACCATAATATATATACATAAGATAGATATATATATATATATAATATATATATTACTATAATATATATACTATATGTTATATATCTGCTAAAGAATAACCTGCTTTACTGACCGGTATTTTTCCGTATCATGATCATATAGTAGTAGTATATATATATAATTAATATATACTATATATATATGCATATATATATATATATATATATATATACTATACTATATAATATATATAGTATATAATATATGTATAACTAGTATATTTATAATGATGAAGAGGTATATATTGAGTATAATATATATGATATTACCGGGTTATATACACTATAGTATATACATTATTAATATATATTATATAGTATATATATATATAGTATCATATATAATACATATATACTATATATATAATATATATATATACTATATATAATATATAAGTATTAGTATAAACGCCTAAAAATAGAACTGCCCTTACTATTTTTTACGTCGTTGTTATTGTATTTCTATTTACTATATATATATATATATAATATTATATATATATATATCATTAATATATTATTATATATATATCATATATTTATATATATACTATATATATATATATATATATATATATATATATATTATATATTATACTATTATCTAATTCATCGTCTCCTCTGGTGGCCAAGGGCCTACCAAATTCCACCAGAATTCTGGGAAAGTATATATATTTAGATTATAGTAATAGTTGAGATTAGGGTAGTTAGAAAAAGAATCGATTTATTATTTCCTTGCAAAAGTGTGCGGATTGTTTTGTGTTTGATATGGTGCTATGAAGCAACACGTAGCCACATTGTTGGTTAATAAAAAATTGCCACAATAACGATATATTTATAAGCAACGTTATCATCGTTTTTCAATATTTATTTCTCTCTTTATGTTCCGAAAAATATGCAGTAAGCTTTATCGAATAAGTTTTCGTTTAAGTAGGGCAGATTTTTAACTGTGTTATCACTTAAACAAAACTTATTATAACCTAAACTTAATGAGTCCTAAACCGAATTTAAACATAAAGAAAAATATATTTGCTAGAGTGAAAATATCTATATATGAGAGAGTTTTGGCAGCGCATTTTTTTGTCTGCTTACATGGGGACGAAAGATGGTAAGAAAAACTTTTATCGGATAAAAATATCGATATTTCGTCTAATTATGCTAATTTCAACTATTACCTAGATTTTTATTGGTAGTTTGAAAAAGAGATAAAGAAAGTGTGTTCCAGACTTTACCAGTGGAGTAAGTACATGCTAACTATCTGGCAGGTTGAGCGTTAGGTCTAGGGTCAGATAGTTGGACAGAGAAAGGATGAGATCGTGTAGAAATGAGTGTCACACGAGCTCTTCTCAGTGGATGAAGTATTTAACTTTAGAGTTCAGAAGAGCAATGTCCGTTGAGAGAGAGAGAGAGAGAGAGAGAGAGAGAGAGAGAGAGAGAGAGTAGAGAGAGAGAGAGAGAGAGAGAGAGAGAGAGAGGAGAAGCCATAGACTCCACCTTTTTAAGGCGAGTTGTGTGAGTGAAACCACACTAAATGAGTGAGGCTTGCTACATACAGGAGCGAACGACACCCCATATAGGGAGAGAAACTGGAGTATATTGAAGAAGTTCTGAAAGCGCCTCAGAGCCTCCAACCTCTAAGAAGCCTGTCCTGTTTAGCAAGATAAATAATGCGATCCTTCCAATTAGGTCATGAGAAAAAGAAACACCAAGATTATTAAGGGGAGACGAAGGTTTGACTTGTGAATTTTCGAAGATATTATAGTTGCCTTGAAGATTATGCAGAGTAGTAAAATGAAGGAATTATGTTTTTGAGACATTGAAAACAACCATGTTCGAGAAAGATTAGAAGTTAGTTTCTCCAAGGCCTCCTCCCAATCGTGAGTCAGTTGCTGTTGGGTTCCACATCTTTCAAAATGAAATGAGTAATGAAGGGTGAAGCCATTATCATAGGAATGGATTATTGAAGTAGTAATAGAAAGGTCATCAATGAAAGTAGAAAAAGAGTTTGGGAAAGGACAGAACCTTGAGGAACACCACTATTTATAAATTTTAAAGGATGAAAGACAGGCCGTCTATAACTGCTGCTGTAGATTGGCCAGAGAGGAAATCAAAGAGGTCACAAAGAGAGAAGGATATTGTACCAAAGAAATCAAAGGCTTTCGATAGATCTAGCGCCACAGCAAAAGATTCACAGAAATACTGAAGGGCTGAGGACCAGTAATCAGAGACGGGGCATATACTGAATAAGCGCACGTTACCAGCAGGAAGAGAAGGTCGAAGTAGATAGATAGGGACGAAATAGTTTTTGAAGGCAGAGTGCGAACTTTGAGGTCCAAGTTTTGAGAACCACAAGAGGAATATCATCAGAACCATACGACTTTTTAGTGTTAAGCTATGAGAGATAGCGAAAATAAGAAGAAATGGGAAAAAAATAAGATGAAATAAGAAGTTGCAACATTAGACACAATAAATGAGTTTTTGGGGTAGGGGAGGATCAATTTTACCGGAATCGTCTAGGACGGAAATAGAGGCAATGGTTTGGACGAACAAGATAAAACGGTAGTTGTGACATCGGGAGATACTAGAAAAGAGAAGGAAGTAAACGTAGAGTTAATCTTATTGCAAGATACAAAAAAGGGCGGGAGGAAGAGGAACCAGAAAGATTATTGCAGCATTTCCAAAGGAGGAAAAAGTTTGCATTATTCCAGGATGAAAAATAAGTTTGTGAGTTTTTGAAGTTTTGAAGATGACCGCTCTCTCTCTCTCTCTCTCTCTCTCTCTCTCTCTCTCTCTCTCTCTCTCTCTCCAATCTTCTCTCTCCTCCTTCTCCTCTCTCCTCATCTCCTTGTGCTCTCTCTCTCTCTCTCCGTCTTCTCTGCATCTCTCCTCTACCAGGGTTATAATTCCTGAAAAAGACAGATCCCTTTTCGTTGAATACCACCGGAGATACGAGGCAGAAGTTAAACCAGTAGGTTTGTTTAGGTTCTAGTTGATAAGGGAAAGAATTATAAGAATGTAATACCAGTAGAGAATGACACTCGATAATGGTTTATATACACTCACGAGGGATGCTGTGCGTATCACTCGCTTCGGGAAAGACGTATTCACTCCATTATAAATCGAGGGATGTAGTACGATCCCAAGTAACCGGCCAGCTGGGCGGAGTCACCCTAAATACCCATACTATATATATACCTAGTATATCATATTTATAGTTGATCATATAATATTGATATTATATTATATATATTATTATATATATATTACTATTGTTATTATATACTACTATATTATATATATATAGTATATATATATATGTAGTATATTATATAATTTATATATATATCAATTATATATATATATATATATATTATAAAATAACCAAACAATCAAAAAATCAATGTTTTTTTTATTAAGAATGAATTACAATTATGTTTTAGCATTTTATATTTGTTCTATATTTATATGTCGATGGTGTTGTCGTACCACCCTGTGTGATCTAATATGAATGGTATCTGGCGTGAATCTCATTGTGTAAAGGCGGAAGGCGATGGGATAGCATGCTGGGGTATAGTGGCGAATCTGGCGTGATACAATATATTATATATATATATAATATATATAATCATAAAATAATTTATTATGTATTATATATATATATAATACTTAAGGTATATAATATATATTATTAATTAATTATTATATTATTATATCATGATATCATATATATATATTATTATTCATATATATTATTATCATATATGTAATATATATTTATATCATTAGGGGGACGTACCGATATTCCTAGAAGAAGAACAATGAGGCCGACACCCGGATACCTGAACCCGATGATCTCTATTTCCTTTATAGGCGATACCCTCGATACCATTCCGATACTCCAGGATACGACTTACCTTTAATTAATTATAGATACAATTACAGTAACTTCCTAAGATGTTGATCAATATATTACAACAAAGTCAACTCAGTGGACTTTGCAATGCTCTGTACAACAACCAACTTAGTCATTTAGTTCATATTTTGGTTGCTGCCCAAGCTATATGACACCCTTATACAAGGGAAAGAGTATTTAAGCTTTAAACAGGAATTTAAATCAAAATCAGAGATACACTATTACATAACTTTTGAAAGTGTCCAGTTTAGTTAAAAATCAATTAGTCAAAGGTCAATAATCCAGTAAGGTAGTCAATAACAAAGTTATGCTACTAGCTTTTATGTTTAAACTATTATACAATTTATACCAAGAATGATTCTTTGAACTACGCCTACAATATTAGAAGAATTAAATAATGACATTGACAGAATTACCCTCAATTACATCTGCTGAAAAGGACAAAAAAATAAAACGCTATTAGTTCCAGAAAGTCATGACTATAGATAATCAATAAAATATAACTCCTTTAGAGATTAAAATCAAGGATATCATTCAAGCTACACAAATTCAATCAAATTCTCAAGATTGCTGTGATGCAGAAAGCTACGATTTCAAGCTCTTCAGCTGGCATAGTACTCTCGGGACGGGAGAGCGCCTGTTCGCTTTGTGGTTCTGCGCAGGGTTCGTGTTTTACGATTCCCACCTACACGTTATGAATAACGCTTCGTCTCTCGGCTGATGAGGGAGTGAACTGATTAAATATTTGCTTTGCAAGCCCTTGAGTAATCAATCGGCAAGAACCCTTGGCCCAGTTTTCGTCATGCCCACCACATGAAAGGATTCTCTTCATAGAGCCTCATCTCCTTTTGTTTCGCCAGAGCTTCCATCTCCTCTTTCACAGCCTTCTTTCAACATGATTTTGGAAATCTTGAATTATCTCTGTTGCTCCGAATTGATGTACTGTCTCTCAGTTTTTTCCGATGACGGTTCCTTGATGTGATTTTGTTCGAAGTGTTGAATGACGATGCTCAAAGGCCAATTTCAGCCGATGACACTTATCATAGTTCTAACATCCAAATCCTCTCATCCTCAGGTAGGTTGTATGTTTGCTGAAAAAGGCCAACCATCACCACTCATCAGTTGCTCTGTTGCAGGTTTCATGTATACAGGTCGGTCCTTTCCTTTTTCTCCTGCTGCGATGCGACCCACGCACAGCTCTCGCGTTCTATTGGCCATTTACCAATGTCATTTCTAGATGGAGCTGTTCACCATCGGAGATGCCATTCTTTGTGGGGTTTCAGCTAGCTCAAGGAATTCCTTGATTAGAACCTTTTATGATATCGAAACTGATTTATTACACAATGCTAACAAAAAATTCGAATTTTCTGTTTCATAATGATTTTTTTATTTGTTTTTCCTGATACAGGTTTTCTTTTGTCACATTCCAAATTATGTTTTTAGTTTTCTCTACGATCGACCTACGTCTTATTCTTGTTGAGCGACCGGCCATAAATGATACTTCTTGCATGTCAACCCTTCTCTGTATTTTTGTAGGTCCTTACTGGTGATCGCTTTTATAGTACTGAAAAGTCAGTTAGCCATATAATGTTGTATGGGCGATTTGCTTGAATGCTTAAGCAACGATACTATGTATACTAGTATATACTAAGCTCCTATATATATATATACTAATTACTTTGAAGGACATGCGTTGATTTGCGAGGGATAAATATTGTATGATTATGATACTATGTATATTATACTACTTGCGTATATATAATCATATATATATCATTATATATATATATTTTATTCTACTATTATACTTTACTAGGTATATTCTATAATCATATATATACTCACTATAATACGGTATAGTATATGTTACTGGTATTGTTTGACGCAAGTATGGTTACCCTTTTGTTGTGGCCTAGGTATAAAGGTTAGGTGATATACTATGGATAATAGTTATTATACCTACGTGGAGGGTAGGTGGATTATGTAGGTTACATGATTAGTGTAATAGTAATATGATGTCAGACCTCGAATTATATATATATATACTAGGAATATATATCACTAATACTACTATATTACCGTATTATACGCGTATATCTCTCGGCCAACG
>JABUQX010134232.1:20000-21523 GCA_015478945.1 Trachelipus rathkii | reverse complement strand
AAGAGAGATACACACTCCATCATAGTTGTTTTGCTTTGTTGGAAGATACGAGACATGATCTATACAAATGATCACAATACTCCATATTATATATTACATATTTATATATATATATATATATTATATATATATATATATATATATTTATATATTAAGATATTATATTTATTATATTTATATATATATATATATATATATATATATTATATTATATATATATATTTTATTATTATATATATACATATTTATATATTATATATATATATTATATATTATTATTATATTATATATACTATATATTAACATATATATATTATATATATATATATATATATATATATATATATATATATATATATATATAATTATATATATTATTATATTATATATAATAATTATATATATTATATATTAATCATGTCTTTTATTGTTGTTATCATCTCATATGCTATCCGGATTGCAGTGAATCGAAACATTTGAGGAAAAATCAAAATAAACTGCATTGTAATAAAAGGCTTTCACACTTTAAAAATATTTTAAAAAAAAGTTTATTATGCTACCTAGGAATTAACTAGCCTTACGAACGTAACATAACTTACTTACCTAACAAACTTATTTATGTATATTTATTTTTTTTTCCCATCGTTTCAATAAACAACAACAATGTATATATTAAGAAACAGTTCAAACTGCTTGTCGCTATCGAGCGCCGTTGTAACATTTTGTTCGAATAACGATAACTTTTGGCAAAAAAAAGACTTCAGATTCAATGGGACACAGATAATGCGACATGAGCATATTATATTATTAATAGAGTCCTGTTTGTGTATACAAAGGAATTGAATTATTCTTTTAATTTTTTTTAGATTTTTTTTTTTTTTTTTTTTTTTTTTTTTATTTAGATCGTTAGAAAATAATCTTTATAATAAATTTTACCGACGAAAGGAAAGCGTGGTACACGAGATTTGTCTGCGGGGGATGGGAGGAGTTCCGTTTCAGGTTCTTGAGTGCCGAAAATGAAAAAAAAAATATTGCTTTAAATATCAGTTTTAAATAAGTCTATAAATAAAAAAAAAAAATAAAAAGAAGCTCTGGCCAGTGTTTGTATAATATGAAATTTTTTAGACATACTTTACAGGCGCATTTTTCGAACATTTTATTACGTTTTTTCTCTCTTTACAGATAATTTACATATAAAATCGGCAAAAATCAGTCTGGTGATAGAAGATTAGATAATTACAAAAGCAAGCCACTTGTTGTCAAGCAATGTTGGCAACTGAGAATCCACGTACCAACCTGGTGAAATTACTATGACGGGAGTCAGTTTTCGCCGCAAAGTCTGTTCTTGAATAAAAAAATGAGCAAAGTTTAACAAAGTTTTAAAAGGGTAACTATTGACCACACTGCACGCGCGAGTTCGTATCCCGCTGGCGACAACCGGGTCTCATCCAGAGTCTATCAGGGATGATTGTTCTTGTGTTCTGTGTTGAGAGTTAGCTAGGCATGAGGAAAGAAGAAGTGGA
>JABUQX010134232.1:0-15000 GCA_015478945.1 Trachelipus rathkii | reverse complement strand
CATGGACGATTTGTGGGCATTCATCGTTCCTCCTCCTTTCTCTCAGTGTCTACTGCCTTTACCTGTAATTTCATTTGATTGGGTGCATGGGTCCTGAAATCTATGAACGTTTGGAAGGCGGGTGGCCCGGATGTCTAATTCCTTCCGAGTTTTGAAGGAAGTGTGCTTCCGTGCTGGCCCCTCTCGTTCAACTATATTCTCTATGTCATAATACTATTCCCTCAGTGTTGGAAGTGCGCATATGTAACTTATTCGAAAAAAGGATGCTGTCTGATCCTTCTAAATATGCCCTAAGCTCTACTTGTATTTCTTTCTAGTCTTTGAAAACCCTTCTCAAACGCTCACTTCTTTGGATCATCTGGATCTTATTCCCGTTCTTTCGATTACCAGTAGCGGTTCGGCGCTCGAGATTTCTGGCAGTATACTTTCCTATTTAACAGATTTAAGGTTTTCCGCCCTTAGGAACACTATGGGGAGTCTTGTGTGGGAGCGCTTGACATATCCAAAGCATTTGACCGGGTATGGCACACGCCACTGCTCTCCAAGCTCCCTCTTTGGGTTTCCTTTTCTCTTTGGCTTACTTATGTCTGCTTTCTTTCAAATGCTCAATATGGCTTGTTTGTTTGATTGGGCGACTTTCTTTCTTTTTTTCTGGTCAATAGTGGTGTTCTCAGTGTTCTGTTTTATCCTCCTACTTTATTCCTGATTTTCATCAATGATCTCACCCTGACATCTAACTCTGTTCATCATATGCGATGACTGACATTCATTCTTTCAGCTCTTTCAATTTTGCTCCTCCTTTTATCTTCAAGAATTGCTTTTCGCTTATCTTTCCAGATTCTATTCGATCTGGATAGAATTTTCAGGGTTGGGTCGTCTCAAGCTTGTGAAATATTAAATGTCTTTTAAATACCCAACTCTACATAAATCTCCTCTCTAAGAATCTAACTTTCGCTATCTTTTTGACAGTTCTCTCATCTCCTCCTGTTGCATATAAACAATCTGTGGCCTTACATAACAAAAAATGTATTGAAAACGCTAAATCATATGGTTTGCTAGGGCGGCCTAAAGATAACTGAAGAGTTTTTTTTAGACTGCGAGAACTTTTTTTCCCCTCTTCTAAGTTACTTCAGCTATACAAGGGTCTTATCGGCCCTTGTATGGAGTACTGCTTTCATATCTGGGAGTGCTCTGGTTTCAACGGCTTTTGGATAGGGTCGAGTCAAAGGCCAAAAACTTATAAACTGTCTGTACTTTCTAGTTCACTTGACTCTATCTTTGCGGCGGCGATGTTGGTGCTTTAATCCTTTTCTGTAGGTAATGTAGCGGAAGTGCTAGAGGATTTTTCTTCACTCGCGTACCAGCACTTTACGCCACCCTCGTAGCACAAGAGGTGCTGTGTCAGCATATGAGTTTTGTGTTGATATTAGTAATTCCAGACTAGTTCGCTGGGTGCTTCTTTATTTCCTGCACCTCTGTTCTGTGGAATTCTCTTCCATCATCTGTGTTTCCTACTCTATTTAATCTCCCTCACTTTAATCCATCATCTGTGTTTCCTACTGCGTAATTTGCGTTAGATGAATTTTTGAGGCGTTCAACCCCGTTCCTTGAATAGGGTTTTGTTCAGTGGCGGGTTTTGACATGTAAAAAAATAAAATAAATCAAAGTTCTAATAAACCCACACAGAATAGATCTCTCGACGGTGACCATTTTGAGGAATTACATTAGCATAACACGAGGAGCTTGCTCGCTTGACACAAAAAAAAAAAAAAAAAAAAAAAAAAAAAAAAAAAAAAAAAAAAAAAAAAAAAAAGATTCAAATGCCCTTCTTATCTGCACCCCTGGCAACAGCACTGATAGGGACGATGGTGGCTTTTCAGCAAATAAACTTTCTGAAGATGAAGGATTTTTGGAATGTTAGACTTTGATAAGTTCATGGCCGAAATTGCATGACATTTCATTCACCCTTCAAAGAAATCACACCAAGGAACATCATCGTAAAAAACTGAAGAGACAGTCATAAAGGAGCAAGATAATTCAAATTTGCGAATCTGTGAAAGAGGAGATGAGGTCTACGAAAACATGGAGATGCTGCCTAAAGAAGAGAATCCTTTCATGCGGTGGCATGAAGATGGGCCAAGGTTTCCATTATTAGTGCTTGCAGGGGCAATATATATTATCAGCACCTCTTTCATAGTCGAAAGCGAGCGTATTTATAGTGTAGGTAGGAAAATGTAAACCAAAAGGAACGGCTTTCGTCAGATACTTAGTGAAAGCTTAATGTTTTTGCTCACAAATTTGTGAATTTTTGAATTTGAGTATTGAAATGATATCTATCTTTATCTTACAGGGTATATTATTATTATGTCATGTTTGAGGTAATAGGCAGTTTTTTTTATTTTATCTTTTTCAGCTGATTAATTCAGGTCTCGCTTCTTTCATTATTTTTATTCTTTATATTGTAGCTAGTTAAAGAATCTTCTTGTAAATTGTAAATCATGTTAACATAAAAGCTAGTAGCTAAACTTGTTAATGCTTATGAAATGGACATGGAATATTTTTTGCATAAACCAAACATAAAACAGTTATTAATATTTTTTGCATTTACTTATTCTTAATAATACTATTTTAACTTTTAAATAAAATTCGCATTTGGGACATTCAAATGTCCCAAATGATGTGACATATTATAGAGTGCGAATAGTTTGCTACGAATAGATGTCCCAAGGTAAATTTTTTATACCAAACTTGGGACATTTATTGGTAAATGTCCCAAATCCTATATTATATTATATATTATATTATTTTAAACTGTTATACTATACTATATTATATTATATTATATATTATATTATATAAAACTATGATATATGTTCTATTGCAATATACACCCAGTTTCATTCTAGCTCCCATAGTTTAAAAGTTTCAAGCGTTCAAATATGTCATCTCGAACTCCGGAAATTGAAAAAAAAATCCAAAACCCAAACAATGGTTTTTTAGTGGAACCAAAAGTTTGATGTTGTAGGGACTCTCCTGTATGTGAAACGTGCTCTCCCAAATTTTGGTTCGACACTTTGAGTGATATTGTTGGGGGGTCATAAAAAACTTGGGACATTTATTGGTAAATGTCACAAACCCTATATTATATTATATAACTGCCTATATAACTATATATATATATATATATATATATATATATATATATATATATATATATATATATATATATATATATATATATATATATATATATATATATATATATATATATATATATATATATATATATATATATATATATATATATATATATATTATATATATATATATATATATATATATATATATATATATATATATTATATAACTTGGGACATTTATTGGTAAATGTCCCAAATCCTATATTATATTATATATTATATTATTTTAAACTGTTATACTATACTATTTTATATTATATTATATATTATATTATATAAAACTATGATATATGTTCTATTGCAATATACACCCAGTTTCATTCTACCTCCCATAGTTTAAAAGTTTCAAGCGTTCAAATATGTCATCTTGAACTCCGGAAATTGAAAAACAATGGTTTAAATTTTTTTTAGAGGAACCAAAAGTTTGATGTTATACGGACTCTCCTGTATGTGAAACGTGTTCTCCCAAATTTTGGCTTGACACTTTGAGTGATATTGTTGGGGGGTCATAAAAAACTTGGGACATTAATTGGTAAATGTCACAAATCCTATATTATATTATAAAACTGCCTGCCTGCCTGCCTGCCTGCCTGCCTACCTGCCTGCCTGCCTGCCTGCCTGCCTGCACTGCCTAATATATATATAATATATATATATATAATTTAAATATTATATATATTAATATATTAATATTAGTAGTATATATATAAATATTAAAATATATATAATTATTATAAATTTATATATATATATATACATAATTATTATAATATATATATATATATATAGTATAATATATATAGTTATATTATATATATAATAAAATATATATATTATTATATATATAGTATATAATATACTATATATATATATAAGATATATTATAGATATATATTATATTAATTTCAGATTTCTTTGCTTGCTGCTGTTGACCTTATTATACATCCCTGCCAAAGTTTATATCATTCTGTCCAGCCTGCTACACATATTTAGGAGAAATACAAAAATAGTGAAATGCAGAATACTATTAAGAACTGTTAATAGAAAGAATATTTGTGCTGAGCATCAGCACAAATCCGAAAATTTTTATGCAAAGCCTACATATACTTTGATTGTGATTTTCTATAATTATAATATTATATGGCTGATGCTGCTTCAACAAATAAAAGATATTAAATCAAACTATAAGAAATATGTAATTGTGAAATTCAGAATTAATATAGCCCCGATTGTGAAATACGCTACTGTAAAAAAATATTCTCTTCGAAAACTTCAATGTCCTACTCCTTTGCTTTATTGTACTTATTTGATTTCCTGAGCGAGGCACAATCTCCATTAGCCTCTTTTACCTGACTATAGTCATAGATATACCGTTGAGTAGCGCTATAGCCAAAAGTACGATATTTAAGGTCAAGATCTTTACCATAGTCGCTATATATCAGCACGACCTATGGGAACGCATCCAACTTTATGTACATTTTTCTTCTCTATATCCCTAGCCCTACTGCAAAGTGGCCCAACCGATTAGCCCGCGGCAACATGTATCTCGCGTACCGTGTCTAATGTGGTCGCGACTAGCGCGTATTCAATATATCACGTTATTAAAATTAAAATAGTTTTTTGATTACTATATATATAATATATATATATTATATATATATATATATATCTAATATTATATATAATTATATTATAATAATTATATAATATATATATATATATATATATATATATATATTTATATATATATATATATTATATTAGTATAGATACTGTATATATCAATTGATCTAGGTGGTTTCTGGCCTTATGGGACTATGGGGGAGTCTGATGTGGTAACCGCTTGACATACTAATGCTTCTGACAGAGGTCATACACGAACATCGCTTACTCCTAAGGCTACCTTCCCTTGGATTTCCTCTTCGCTTTGCTTACTCTTGTCTAGTTTCGTTCAGATCTTTTCCATTTCACTCTTGTGATGGAGCACCTTTTCCTTTCTTGTTAATGTTTTCCTCAGAGTTCTTTTTATCTCCACCCTTTATTCCTTGTTCTTTTCTTAACGGTTTTCTCTTAGCTGAACTTCTGACACGTTTGTTCACCTTATGCTGCGGAGTCAACTCTCTTATTCCCTTTTCGACTCATTTCCAAGATTGCTCCCTTTTGTATCTTGAGTTGCTCTCGTCTACAATTTTTCAAATCACTTTTGCCGATGTGGTCTGAATTCGTCAATGTCGGACTGCTACCGCATTCTTGTAGGAGAATTCAACTCTTTAAAAACTCATCTTCGTTCATAATTCTCCCTCTCTAAACACAACCTTCCTAACTTCCAGTCCCCTTCAACGCTCATTAATAATCTGCACCTGATAATACAACAAAACCATTCTTGGGAACTGAACAGATAAATACGTGAATTGTCTTTGTGAGACCTACATATCAAATCCTGTTGCTTGAAAATAGGTCGTCTCCTCAAAAAGACTGGGAATTCTGTTCCCAGATTGCGTGAAGTTTTTCTTCTGCCTCAGTAACGTCCAGTTTATAAGGGTCTTATTGGCCCTGAAATGGAATTCACTTTTATCACACTTTGGCATGGATCCCGGTTCCCCCTCCTTTTGGAGAGTGTTGAGGCTAGTAGGCTTACAGAGAACTAATAAACTGTCCAATAATTTCTAATTCCCTTGACCCTCTATCCTCTGCTAGAGGTGATACTGGTGCCCAATCTCTTTTATATATAGTATTTACAAACGCAGGTAGCTCGAGGACAATTGATCTCCACATTTCCATCAACCACTTCTCTCACATGAGTATTGTGAATATTGGAGAATTCAAGGTTTTATACTTGGTGGTGCCTCCTTCTTTTTCCAGCCACATTTGTTTTGTTGAATTAATTGACCTCATCCATTTTTACTTGGTATTCAATCTTCCTCTCTTTTAAGTCTCGGGCGTCTACCCCACCTGAAGGAATTGCATTAGACAAGGGACTGGGTAATTTATCTTCTTTTAATGTTTTTTTTTTTGTCATTCTTTGATTTTTATTTTGCCCCCTCCTTTGGAAAATGGCCCTGCCCGTGAATAGGTACATCGGTTTTTTAATATCATTTTTTATATATATATATATATATATAATTACTATATATAATCATATTTATATTATAATATATATAGATATATATATATTATTATATATATATAGTATATAATAATTATATATAAATTACTGATTTATTGTAGTCGTCCGTCCATGTGTAGCTCGCCCCAAATTTTTAAATTTTTAATTGCTCGCCATAGGACTAAGTTTGAGGCACCACTGCCCTACGGTATTAGGAGACGTCTTGATGTTCTCTGGTATTCATTTAGTCCTTTGAAATAAAATCTTGCTTTTGATTATAACAGTTACAACCTACTTTAAAAAAATTAGTTAGCTTAAGAATTAATGCTAGAATATTTGCAACAGTACAAATTGATTTAATGAAAATTAATTCTATATTTTTTCTTTTATTTGATTATATTATATATATTAAGTATCTGATTATTATTATTATTATATTATTATATTATTATACAATTATACTATAGTGTAATTATTATTATTAGATATCTTATATTATTATTATTATTATTATTTATATTTATTATATTATTAGTTTATTATTATTATTATTATTTTTCATATTTATTATTATTATTTTTATGTATTATCTATTATTTATTATATATTATTATTTTAGTTATTTATTATTATATTATTATTATTATTATTATCGATTATTATTATTATATTTATTATTATTATTATTTCAATTTTAGGTTTTAATTCCAAAGGTGTTTATAAATTAATTTTTTCTCATCATTATCCATAAATATTGAGTTTCAAGCAGGATTCATCAGACAATAGGAAATCTCCTTGGGGATTTTGTTATTTTTTCTCCCTAAATATTAATTATATTTTAATAATTAAAAACCCATTATGCCCCAAGGCCAAACCCCCCCCTTCCCAATAATCGAAATGTTCGCTGCGTCAGTCCAAAACTCAAACTAATGATTCAAATATATTTAAACTAACGGGCCAGTAGTTGCTACTTGTAATCCCGGCATTTTCTCTAATCCTATCCCCTAAATCTCATTCCCTTTTAAAATCTCATTTTACCCTCCCCCCCTCCTCTCTTAAGTGTGTTCGTCGCTCTCCTTATCCCTCATTCAATTTGTGTCCACGACTTACAAGAAAAGTCTTGGAAAACCTGGTTTTTAGATTCTCTTCCCAGTTTACACAGTAGAATTATTTATATTTTGTCGAAAAATAAGAAATTTTTTTTTTGTGAACCGTTTAAGAATCGATGAAATTCGAGCCACGCAATTTCTCATAACGTCTATTTGATGGAAACCCCATCGCAACTATTGAGTAGTCCTCATCTCTCGTCCTCTCTCTTCTCTCTCTCTCTCTCTCTCTCTTTCTCTCTCTCTCTCTGCTCTCTCTCTCTCTCTCTCTCTCTCTCTCTTCTCTCATATATATATAATATATAATTATATATATATAATAATATATAATATTATTATATATATATATATATATATATTATTATATTATATATATATATTTATATAATATATATATATATATATATATGATATATAATGAAAAACTAGCAGTTTGTTAGTGTATACAAGGTGTAGGAGTATAAGAAATAATATTAATTAATTGAATCAAATTTTTTTATACCTTGATAAAATAAAATTTAATACAAAAATCCCAAAATCTTTTCACCGCGCCGAAAGACAAATATATTGGCATTGTTATTTTTTATTTTATTTATTTACTATATTTTTACTCTATATTTTATTTCTTGAATCATTTATTTTATTTTTTATTTATAGGTATATTACTTATATATATTATTATATATATAGGAACTATTTCATTTTATTATATTTATTTTATTTTTACTTCTATTTTTTTTATTATTACTTTTTTTTTAACTTTTTTGTAATAAAAAAAATAACATAAAAAATTAAAATGGCGCTCAGTTAGCTAGGAGTGGATTCCGCTACCTTCCATTATTTGGACCACCGTGACCTTGACCTTTTTTTGGAAACTTTTTTGAGCTCGAATTTTACCTGACCTTGACCTTTTTTTGCCTTCACCTTTTTTGGCCTTGACCTTTTTTTCGACCACCCTTGTCTTCAGGGGTCCAATTTTTGGCCCACTGGTATTTTTTGTCACCCCTAATTTTTTGGCAGCCCTACTTTTTCGGCAAACCTTCGAAGAAGGGTTGCGCCAAACGTTGCGTCAGCAACCGTCTGTATGTACGTATTGCCCCTATTTCTAGCCCCCCTAACTTTTTCACCGTGGCATTTTGCCCACGTAATTTTTATCTCCTTCTAGGCCTTAGCCCTTTGTTGAGTTCCCAACCTTGTTTAACCTGATATTTCGACCAACCCTTGAGCATCCAGTTTTTTGCCACCCGGTAATTTGACCATGTCATTTTTTGCCCACGAATTTTTGGGCACCCTTATGGCTTAGCCCGTGTTTTGATGTCTAACCTTGTTTGACCTTATATTTTCGCCCTTGACGCTTTGCAAGATACAATGGGTCATTTTTCTTGCCCACCGCCAATTTTTTCCCACTCGGTGACCCAGCCCGTCACATATTTCGTTCTACGGTGACGCAGTATTGGACTACCCTAAGTGAACACCTACCACGTGCGGTTGCGCACACACGCACACCACACACGCACACACACACACACACACACGAACCCACACACACATACACTTACACTCACAATGCAGACATTCACTATGACACTTTTACACACACATTCACTAGGACACTTACATTTACCCATAGACACTTACATTTACAACTTATACCACGTACAAAACACACTCTGCCAACCCTTGGCGTCCATGGGTCAATTTTACCCCAGGGTAATTTTTTGTCCTTCCTTTATGGACTTAGCCCTTTTTTGATGTCTTAACCTTGTGTGACCATGATATTTCAGCCTTAACCTTGCCATATACCATGGGTCAATTTCGACCCACGCTAACTTGATGGCTTGATGGTTCCCAACCACTAAGAACAGTAATCTAGTTGTTCTATAGTAATTTATGAATTAATTAGATGAGTGCCAGGCTGATGCCAGTGAGTGCCAAGTGAGTGCCAATGGAGTGCCAATGAGTGCCAAGTGCAGTGCCAATGGATGCAAGTGAGTTGCCACATGAGCTGCCAAGTGAGTGCCAACATAGTAGCCAACTGAAGTGCCACTTTTTCAAGCCTTTTCTAGCCTCCCCTGAGCCTAGAAAGCCACCTAATATGGGTCTGTCTACCCCTAGTAATAGGTATGAGGATTCGAATGTACATTACAAATGCTAGGAAATGTTCCTACTACGATTAGTTATTTTAATAACATTATAGATGACAGATTATATTCTAAATGAGCTTGAGACCAGTGACGCCAAACGTTTCCGATCCGATCCGCCGTCCGCAGGACACCGTCGTGCACGCGTGCGCCCCGCAGCGCCAATATTTCCCCCCGCGCGGTGCGCCCGCAGGTGCAATATCTTCCGCGTAACCGCCGCCGCGTGCGTCCGCATACGCAAAACCCGCCAGTGACAAAAAATATGATATCAATGTAAACTATTCAAGAGAATATCTCGTTTTTCAAATATCACTATTGAGTCCATTCATTTTTACTACAACTTGTACGAAATTTTATTAAAAACATATACTTTACATACCTTAAAGCCAGTGGCTAGGTAAATCAATAGAGGTGTTTTACTGCTAACACCTAGGGGATAGTATGCTTTTGTATTTACTGCTTTACGCTTTGAACTCATTTTAACTGCTGTAACTCATATACAATTACATACCTTTAAAGCAGTAATCAGTAACATCATAAGAGGTGTACCTAACAATAGGATAAGTGAGCTTTGTTTACTGTTTAGCTTGACTTTAATCACTGCTTACCTAGCATATAAAATCATGTTTTATCTGGTTAACTTTTGCTTTACTGCTTTAACTCATTATTTATGAACATTACATACCTTAAGGCAGTAAATCAGTAAATCACTAGAGGTGTTACCTAAGGGGTTAGTCATGCTTTTGTTTTACTTGCCATACTGCTTTAACTTTCTGCTTTATGGCTTTAACTTTCTGCTTTACTGCTGTAACTTTCTGCTGTGTAATTTCAAACTCATATATTTATTTAAAATATGTTTCTTTTATATTTTTTTTACTTTTTAATATTTTTCTATTTTTATTTTTTTTTTAATACTTTTTTTTTTTTTTTTTTTTTTTTTTTTTTTTTTATTTTAATGTCGAATTAAAAAACAACAGAGTTTCCTTTATATTAAACAGTTGTATTGTAATAAAATGTACCCGAAAATCTATTCAACAACATTACTTTACTACTTTAAAACCCAAGCCTTTTAATTTAATCTCAGTTATTCATTATTCAAGCTTAACGAGTATGGAGGAGAAATTTACGTTCGAAATGTCCGCTACATGTCTTGTCGCTGGTCCACAGGCTGTTGGTAAAACCTTTCTATTATAAAATTTTAAAGAGAATGGAGATTTTTTGACAAGCCCCTGTAAAAATAATATGATGTTATGTTTACTCAGGAAGAAATTTAAAAGAATATAAACGAGGTTATTCAATTTCCAGAAGGATATACGATGATTAGTGTCGCGGACAATTACATGGACGACAAATTATTATTAGCAAGATTATAACTGCACAAATTGGAAATTTGGAGAATGCAATGCGGTTCACAGTTTTAGTTTCTCACCAATCTAAATATCTCTGTGTTTCAGAACAACAGATATTATTTCAATCAATAGCCAAGCAATCTGCCGAAGTAGTTTCTTTAATAAACACACATTAATTTACCTGTTGTTCCCAGAGAAAAGACATGAGTTCAAATATAAGTGCTATTGGCAACTCAGATGTTTCCCTTCAAAGAAGAGTTCTAAAAGTATATTAAAGAGGTTACTCATCCCCACACGGTTATTGAGTAGGAACTTCAACCCAAACACGCACAGAGTGCTGCTCCCCGTACCAACATTATGCCCTATGAGATAGAAACTGTACCTGATAATGAGTGCTCTAGTTGCAAAGAATTTACCTCTTATATAAAAAATTTAAAAAATGAAACCATCTTTGAAAAACGTTAAACTTAATACGTGAAGGATGAAGAAATTCATCCCCAGTGTTATGTGAAGTCTGTATTTAAATCTAATATAAAAGAAAGTCCTTTACAGGCCTCAGAGGTAGCTATTCGTTATAGAAACATCATTAAAAAAGTCTTCCGCACATTAAAAATTTTTTGAAAATAAAAGAAGTTACTAGAGAGGAGGAGAGTATTCCTGCTTATCTTCTCTCGTTATAGCTCCCTTGATAAACTAGTGAGTCTTCCCCTAATGAAAGAAGGGTTGCTGTACTTCCAGTTAATAATGAGTATGAGAAAATGAAGAATAATAATAATACAGCATCTTTACAGAATTCAGTTCCTCAGATTCACTCATTCAAACTCATATGCGACCCCAGTTATACCGCACTGCGCAAATCCCACAAATCACAGATTTCGATATTCACACACCATACACGCAAATTAACAGCCCAATGCATTGCACATACAACCTGCTTTCACATCAGCAGGCCAACAGTTGCCCAACAGGAATCCTTATATTGTGAACGACTCATTATCTTCCAGCGCCTCATACCTCTAGCTTATATTGATCCTAAAGTTGAAAACAGAGTAACTAATATGCAGACAAGAACAGTGTACAGGATATTAATTTCAGACATTAACATCCATGAGAAACACGTATCTTATACCAAGATGAATTACAAAAATTGATAGATCTTAAAGACGGTGCAATTCTACATCCACCACTACGTTAAAACGCAGGCCCGATGATTAGAGTAACCTAGAGTAACTTTGAAGTTGAAAAAATGAAGTAAAATTTAAAAATATATCTGTAGATGAGCGCTACCAATCAGAGTGCGTAAAATCAGGAATAGCTTATGATATGATTAAAAGAACAAACTTAACTTTGAATGAAGCAGGCCACGATCGAATTGATGATAAATAGTTAAGAATCAAATATCTGTGGATTTGATAGCTGATCTCTCACGTAACTTGAAGAAAGGCCCTGTAAAAGGCTGGAACTTGATTATCAACAGACACTTCAGACTATTAAATATTCCCAGAACCATTATGTCTTAAAACACAACGTTAGCAGACTTGGTAATATCCGCATACGCAAGAACTGACTCAAGTCCCTCAGGCACTTCTTACGCTTCAGAATAATATTTAAACGTAAGTACCAGGAGAAGAGATAGAAAAAGGCACGCTATAATTAAAAATAGTGGATTAAATCGTAATTTCATATAAATTTATTTAGTTGAATGTTTGCTATTAAATAAAAATGTCATTTTAAATCTTTTCTTTATCCCTTTTAACTTTATATGTATATATTAATAATAATATATTATTATATATATAAATAAATATATATAATAAATATTATATATGATATAGTATATATATATAGTATATAATTGACTACGCATTACTGCGCTGTGTCCAGTTATCTAACATGGAGCAAAGAGGTAGTGAATAGCTATACTTCAATATGAGCGAACCAATGTTTGGGGTTCACCTGAGGTTTGCGTTTAAGGTATCCTAATAAGAGAAAAAAGAGTTTAAAAGCATATTTAGAGAGCGAGAGCATTTACTCTACAGTAAACCTGTAAGAAAAATTTCCCTACACGGAAAGACCATATCGCCGGCAGCCAGATAGCATATGGCAGTAGATTTATCGGAAAATGAATTAAAATTACAGCTCTTATAATAAGGCTTTCAATATATATTTTTACAATGACGTAACTCTTAAGGAATACTATGGTTGATAACCCCTTAAAAGAATAAACAGATCATCCACAGTTTGCCACGGCAGTACTTGGAATATAGAGGAACGAGCGGGAGAACACCTAATATTTTGGACAGATTCAGAATGAATTCAAGGCAGAGTTTCAGGAACTGCTTTGGGAGTATGGTATAAGCTATTACAATAATTTTCCGTAAACAAAGCGACTATAGTTGAAAGAGTACAGTGAACTATCAAGGAGAAAATGCACAGGTACTTTACTGAAATGAATATTTTAATATATGATTATACTCGAACGATCTAGCTTATTCTTATACAGAGTTCTACCATAGAACCTATAAAGATCAATCCTTAGCAATGTCCAAAACTAGAGGCTCTAGAGACACACTGTATTGACAAGAAAACAAATTAATAAAAGAAAGAGTTCAGGTTTAAGTAATGACTAGTAAGATTATCTCCGCATCAGAGCAAGATAAGAAAAGGGATTATGCAACTGATGATACGGACGTTAGTTAGCTTTCAAATATCGAGGCATTCCGAACGTGATAGTTAAAGTCATTTATCTGGAGGATTTAGATGTGAAAAAATAAAAGAGGTTCTATTAAACAAGAAAATACAAAAAGTAAGGCTTTCAACCCTGATAACTCCGGTATAAAATTGAAAAATATTAGCTACGAGAGAAGAAGGAAAAATAATACAGATATCTGTGAAATGGAGGGTATCTGCTAATTTTAATACTAAATAAAATGCAAGTGAAGATTAAGAATCATTTAATCATTGCTCGATACAATCATGGAGAGTGTGACCACTTTTATAACTCTCCCTGTCTTCAGCCTCCTTTGATTTACATCCTGATAATAAACTCTTCGATTTTACAACTGGTAATGAATCCTATACAACTTGAAAGAGAGCATACGAAATTATTCATGCATGAATATATTAAATCGACATAGAAAATTTACTCACAATCTATTCTGGGTGTAGTGTACAGAAGTGTGTAGAATGTTTTGAAACTATATTAACCAAGTGAAGATACTCAGGTATTGAAAAGACTCACAATTGCGAAAAAAGGTGATACGACAAATTTGCACAAGAGAATTACTTCTTGAAAATTCGCTGCGACCGGTTATTTTAAATCGGATGCCTGCTATTTTCAGTCATAAACGACCTTTTGATAATGAGTACTCTAAGTGTAAGACTCTGGTATACAAAACTCAATGACCTTACCTATTGAATAAAATATAATATCTTTAAGATCAACAGTAATGTAACTTCCGAGACCTGATTACGTTTTTTTCTCGAATGCGTTCACATGGCGAGCGAAAACATATTTCTAAACGTGATGCTGAGACTGGATATTACCTTCATGATATCCCTGACTATGTTGAAGAGAGTTATTACTTTTCAAAAAACGTGGTTAAACAAACAAAAGCTGCAGACCGATACTGCATTATACAGTTACACCGTCCAAAGGATGTCAGCTAGGAACCGACCGGGCCCGCCCCGCCCCGGGCCCGGCCAACCCGCCATTTTAGCGCCCCGGCCCCGGCCCGGCCCCGCCAAAAATCAGTAAAAACCGGGGTTTTCTAAAAAGAAAAATTACACTAAAAATAGAGAAATAGAGTGTTAAATCAAACAAAATAAAAGATATATTTCTTAATCCATTACTCCTTTGTTATAATTTGATGCAAAGCCATAAACATAAACTAATATAGTCATTTTTTCTTTGGACTTTACTATGATTCAAATTTAAAATCGAGGCCCCCGAAATTATAATTTTTCAGTTTTTTACCATAAAATATTCGAAAAAGCTTGATGTATACCAAACAATTCGGAAAAGGATAATAAAATATTCGCACTCTATCTATCTTCTTAATGTACTCGCATCTTCGCGGTGTGAGTGTATCTCTCTCT
>JABUQX010134231.1:10000-32500 GCA_015478945.1 Trachelipus rathkii | reverse complement strand
TACAATATCTATTTATAAAGAGTCAGTATAAAATTTATTAAGATATCAGATTATGATAAATCACACTAGCTCCAAGTAATTTACTTACTCTCCAGTAAATCACTTACCTGGCAAGAGAGGTATAAATTTCAAGGCAAAGGCTGCTGACTTTATAATATATAGTATACACACTAATATTTTCGATCTACAACTTATATTTTGCACCTATAACAAGAGATTCTGATGAGCCATAGGGTGGAAAAACGCGGCTATGGAATGTAAATTGGCCTGTGATTACTATTCAATTCGCTTGCTATGTAAGAGAGAGTAATCTCTCAATACAAGAGGGACTATTTGTTACACTTATATATTATATACTTTACTTTTTACCGATTTTTAATTTATATATGTATGTAATTAATAAAACATCTCATTATTTCAAATTAATGGATTTTAGCTTAACAATTACCAATCCTTTTATTATAGGGTTGCTTGCTCAACTTAAAAGAAACCACCAATTACTTATTGCAATTTTTAACCCTTATATATATAATGGTGAATCCCGGAGTAGAACACGCCCAGAATTCAATAACGCCTTCTTAGAAAAAAACAACAAATTATTATCTAAGAAGAAAAAGGAGAAATATTAAAACATAATAACATAATATAGGAGTTCTGGAACCAAAGGCTTCTAAAAGATAAACTCGGATAGAATAATTTGTATTAATCTTATAGTATCTAATAACGTATACATATTATTTATCTGAATTTAATTCTGTGATTTTATTATATAATTTATTTTATATTTTCATTAATATATTGGATTACAGTCATTACTTTCTCAACTCTCATTATTTTCACATTAACTATTTTTTATACTTGTTTATTATCGAGTGTAATTTTACTCATCGTTCATTAGTATAATTCTATTAGTCATATATCCTTTTCTTCGGATATTGGATTTCTTATCCTTTCATATTCATAATGTTTATTGGAATTATTGGTTATTATTCTATAGAAATACTATTTATCTAATTATTTTGACTTATCCAAACTATCAGATACTAATCTCACTTGTTATTCCTTTTCGATATTAATCTATATATTGGTTTACTTGTGACTTTCATTTACTATTTCACCTCTTATTTTTATTGTTGAGATATATTTATTAAATGTATTAAAAATTATCATTGCCATATATTAATCTCATTTATTTATTTCAAGTCAATACTATATTTGTCCTAATATCTCGCATTAGGGTTTTACAAGTCATAAAATTGAATATCAGGTTATATTTGGATTTTTGAGTGAGGTATTTTATTTTTGATTTATAAAATTGATAATCAGGTTATACTTGAATTTTGAGTAATTAATTATATATAATATATATTTTTGAAAATGAAAAGTTAATAATGTTTTACATAAATCTTACCAATTTCATATGAATTTATATTAGTATGTTATTATTGAATATTATTGATGAATGATAAATATGGAATTTTTAAATTTTTTTATATAGACTATATACTATTATTCGATTCTCATTTACATAATTAATAATTGTCTATAAGTCTCAAATTTGTTTTCTCACTTTACTCTGTATTACTAATTATATAATGCTTTGAAAAACTTTATTATATATGTGAGACGTCTCATATATTTTGTGTTCATATATATGGATTATATTAGATACTTATGCTATTATTTAACTTGTGTAATCTTATTTCTATGTGAATTTATCTAATCGGATTTTCGATTCGATGTGTGCCTATTTGATACTATTTATTGTGAATATATACTTCATATTAGTCAATATTTATATATCTATATTAATATTTAGATTTTATATTTATTATTATTATATTTATTATTATTATATTATCTATTTTTGGTATTTTTATGCATTTAAATATTCGTATGTTTTGTTTTACTATAATCTATATTCAGGATGATTTATAATTTCATATTATGGATGCTTGTGTTATGTATATGTAT
Source organism: Trachelipus rathkii (assembly GCA_015478945.1). Lineage (NCBI taxonomy): Eukaryota > Metazoa > Arthropoda > Malacostraca > Isopoda > Trachelipodidae > Trachelipus > Trachelipus rathkii. The sequence goes on along the minus strand of JABUQX010134231.1, from coordinate 30,526 downwards.
ATTCACTTTTAATTTATTTCTGTATTTATTATAGTTCTATTATTTAATTACATTTATATTTTTATTATGATTAATTTATTATTTATTAGTTATTAATATATATTATATATTTGTTATTATTATTTAGTTAATTTTATTAATTAATTAAGTTATATCCTTTCGTGATATTTAGTAATGACCTCAGTATTTAATTGTACTCTCTCGTATTTGACATACTCCATTTTATTAATCTTCTCTATGTCATTAAAACTTAACATGGTTTGTAAGCACTTCACTCTTCAAATGTTTCATAGATGGATTAAAGGACTCCTATCTTTATAATATCCGATCACCTATACGTGTAAGCGGTAAATATAAAGTATGATTTTGGCATTTTGAAGGGTATACGGAAGGACGGAGTCCAAACGATAAATGTTATTATTATATAATATAATTCTATAAGATGATCTTATAGTTATACATACTTTCTCGTTAATCACGTTTTTTAGCTGCAGAGAATATTGTATATTGTTACGTTTACTTTGTTTCTCTATCTCTCTACACATTAACATCTGATAAGAAAATATATAAATCATTTATGTTATACGTGGGAATTTAAACTTATGTTGAGGGCAATTGCTTTCGGACAGAAGCGCAATAATAGTTTACGCATTAGTCGATAAGTGAATTTGGCGCACTTTATCTCATTATAGATATCCCTCGATTCTTCTGATCTGTTTGTCTTACATTTGGTGAGTGGAGGCTCATTCATCATAAAGAGTCAAGAGAAGTAAAATCATTGTTAGAGTAGGTTCGAGTATTAGATCTAAAATTTATACTCGGTCAACAATACTCTCTTCTACTGCAAACGACAAATCGGTTACACCGTAGTCACTGACAAAGATTATATAGGATGGTCAATCATTCGCAGAAATGCGAATGGGACTCGGACTTTTGTCAACTCGCGATTTATTTCGATCAAACTACATATACAGTCTCTATATGATCAGAGCGATTAAGGCTTGAGTTAGGTGTCATGAAAAGAGGGCAGCAAAGTAGGGTTGAAATAAGGACCGAGCCTATTAGAGACAAATAAGGCCTGGCTGACTATAATTCCGCATTCCTTCAGATTAGAGAAATGAAGGGAATAGATACGGTCACAGCATGAGAGACTAATTTTTTGTTATATATATCTTACTTTTTAATAACTTCTTATTTTGAATTATTCATGTGTATAGATATATGGAAGTATGAAAATCACTAAGCAAATACGTTCATTCATATGATTGGATTTCATAAATAATTATAGCATAACCTTTCTGATTAATGGTAAGTGCACTTGATCATACGTTAAAAAGAAATTCACAACAGCATTTTACTACGCAATGTCTCTTATAGATATACTCCTTAGAGTCGGGATATCACTATGATTTTTATAGTTTAATTATTTTTTGATAAATTGGTATACGAAGATTAAGGGGTTTTAATTATAAATATTAATCATTTATAGTATTTTTGAATTATATTCTAGACGTTCAATAAGTAATAGCTTACTTACAATCTAGTTTGAATATCCTATATTTAAAGATATAGTCTATTTGAGAAAAATATTTTCTTCATTTGCAAGAGTTCATCAGTAGTATATTTCTATATAGTGATATATATAATAGAATCTGGTTCTGGCTATAATGAAAAGGATAAATTTATGCACAATATTAAATTATATATTAATCTAATATATTATTTATTTATTATTATAATATAAATAATCATTGATACTTTTTCTTGTAAATTTTTATTTAAAAATTTATAATTAGGTAAAATTTAACCAATATCTAAAATTTTATTAATTATTATAATAAACAATAATTTAAATCTTGAGAAAATTGCTAAGACTTAATAACGAACACCCATTATAAAAATGGTTTATCGCACGCAGAATTAATTCTGTTTTATATGTTTATACTTGGATGACCATAGCTCCTAAAATTTGATCATTTTTCAATAAATAGTATATGAACATTGGTTAGATATAAATATTAGATTAAAGATATTTGTTATGTAATTATCATGACGTTCTGACTAATGCCTTTTTCATTTTATACCCTCTTTCGTGAAAATTTTTTCTAAATATTTAATATTTATCCTATTTCTAGTCATATCAAATTTTAAATTCTGATTCCCTTCATCAAACTACATTCAACATTGATACACTTCTCTCGATACAATGACACTATCTGTGAATCCTAGTCGCTCATTATACAGTTGATGTTCGAGTGATATATTAAGGAATAGTTAAAACACACTAACCATTGTTTATTAAATAGGCCTTTCAAATACATATATATTAGTTTTTATAGGTTAAAATTACTCTTTAAAGTATTTTGAATTTCTTAGGTCATTATGATATTAAATTATACAAATTAGATTAATATTCTAGCATTCGTTCTAATCTTATTTGGTTCTTATATATTAACTTTGTTACCGAAGCCCTTTGATTCGATAGATAACAAAGTGTAACTGGTTTATAGATGTTGTCGGTGGTGCGTTGGTCGCTATATTGATAGTGTGTGAGTGTGAGTGGATAGATGGTGATATGCGTTTGAGTTTCTTGTTTATACATGTGAGTTTTAAAATGTTCACCGTTTGAAATTAGAAGACGTATTTAACACTCATAAACGTAATAAACGTTGATTCTGATGGTATTGTGTTTCTCACCTACTATTTCTCACCACTTCAAAACATAAGGCAATACTTTTCTTTCTGTATGGCTGAGACAGCTATTTCACAGGGACACCTTTTTTCTCTGATTTAAACGCATTATATTATCACCTATTATGTCAAACTACACACTATATAATTGCTCTTGGTTTTCTTTTTTCCATTTTCATCCATTAATACTCAAGACTTATCTATTAATTTTTTCTACTATTATATGTATAAAATCATCTTCGCAAACATTGAAATCCTTCATTTCATCCTACTAGGTAGCGTTTAAGGTACTATCTATTAGCAAGTTCTTATAAGATTCTTTATTGCATTTCCTCTCAGGAATAGAGGAAAGCATAAAATCGGACTGATTCTCATAGAGACCACTGGGAAATTTTGACTCAGTCCGAAGCATTGCTCTTTTAATTATAATCTTTAAATAAGTTTTCAACACGCAGAACTACCGATTTTATTTTTTCTTCACATTCTCACTACTTCACCACAATAAATGTATCATATGAAGGCAAACAGATGATAGCAATACTTACCATTATGTGAAGCATGGCAAGAGGGCTGGCCCGATGGTTCGTGAATGTTTATTGACACTCGAGGGCGTTCGTTGCTTAAATCTCCTCTATTAAGACTTTGCTCATATCTGGATGGAGTGGTGATGAAGAACCAAACTTCAGCAATATTAGTATGACAACAGACAATTCATGGTAACAGCTGATTTAAGGATACAGCTATTCAAACCATATTGGCTCCAAAGATCGTTCTTCTTTGCCAATTTTTGTATTACACTTGCCTTTATTCATCTTTGGGTGGTCAATTCGGTCTACAATCACTTCATAATGCTTCAATCCAATACCATAGTTTTCCCATAAATTTTCTTCTTGGTTGATATTTCAGGATAGGATCCTCTTAACTTCAGTTGATTTATCTGATCAATCATAATCTACGCTTATTATCATTATAGTATCTTTATAGTAGGACTTTCTACAGTACACTTAGTCAGTCATATATACATAAAATGACCATTACTAATAATAAACGTACTATTTACTATGAGCAACTTTTAATATCAAGATGCTCTACGATTTTGGGAGGAAATATAAGTTGCAATGGTTTCTGAATCATATTAATAATTATGCTATCATATTAATAATAATAATAATAATAATAATAAAAAATAAATAATAATTAATATAATAAATCATAATAAATCAGGTAATCAAAAATAAACAATATTAGAATAAAGATAATACATATTTTGACTCAGGAAGAGATAATAAGTCATTCTCGGTGACTGCTGGAAAATAATAATATAATGTTATTAAAGGGGACACTGACTTCATCATCCGAGAGAATGAGCATAGGTATATATAAATATATTCAATATTATGCTTATATTTTCAAAAATAAATTTAATAAATTATTAATAAATACTAATATATAAATTAACTAACGAATTGGTTTAATAATTAGACTACACATGTTATTAATTTATAATAATAATGACATTACTATTCAAGGATTAGTAGAACAATTAATGATTGTTACATAATAATAATATAATAAATAATCTAATGGTAAAATTGGAAATCAATTATTCATTATACTTCATATCAACTTATATAATACTATTCAACATATATTTCTGTAATACTCAAAAACTCTGTATAACTATCTTGCTGTGGAATATTTTAATAATCTCATTTATAGTTATAATGAACTTTGACATAAATAAATAACAATTACTCATAATAACATTTCTGTAAAATTTATTATTAATTTATCTCACTCAAGTTCATATATCATGGCTACATTGACCGGAATATAGTATGACTATACTCACATATAATAATTTAATGAAAAGGCTAAAATTAATCTCAATTATACTGCCCTCCTTTTTAGTTAATCACGCTAATTCCTAACCATTACTGATAGAATACATAGAATTAATTACTGTAAGTCAAACCCAATCTTCACTTCTTCCTAAATTAATACGTCATTGGCAATCAATAACATACTAAATATACCAATGGAACTATCAACTAACTTGTGATTACTATAAATATGATAATATAGCGTGATGTCACAATAGATGAATTAACATATGAAATCATATTAATGTAATTAGAGAAAGATAGCTAAATGTGTGACTTAATGAACGACATAATCAATTAATAACTTCAGTAATTATTAGAGTAATGATTGTTCAACTCTAATACGCGAGACATTGAGACTACGCATATGTACTTAAGTATTCAGATTATAATAATAACTTATTCTCATATAATAATCTTATATGAGATACATTTAATATTTAAATTATTCTCACTAGTGTTATGAAGCGACGAAAAATAATGTTTTCAAAAGCTTCAACTCAATTTCAGGTTGTTTAAGGTGGTCACGCATTTGTTCTTTCTGGAATTTATTCTAATCTTTATGTTCTATTATATTATGCTCTTCACACTTGTATCTTATTTTATAAAAATTCATTTTTGAAACTTCTTAACTCTCATTATCTGAAATCTCTGGAATCTCTTATATTATACTATCCTATTTTAGACTTCACTAATTGACAGTATAGATTATTCAATACTTTATCTGAGAAACAGCTTAGTGATGACGTATACTTTTCTATCTCAACTGATTTTATGGTCTTATGCCCTTAGGGACTATTAATGGGGAGAGTCTTGTGTGTGTAATGGCTGCGACATACCTGCTACTCTATATATAAATTCATTCCTTTCATTGGAATTTTTCTACGCTTTATCTCTTTGCTCTCAGCTTTTATTTTTTTGCATTATCAGTTTTATCTCAAATAAATACTGTTTCATCAATATTCATCCATAACTATTTGGTTATGATGAGATGGCTGATATCCATCTTATACTTTCCTGTTACGATGGGTGTTCCGCATAGTGATCTAGTTTTAATCTTCAACTTTTATTCTTACTTTTACATTAACAGATCATTCTCAGATGTTCTATTTATTTATTAATTTACTTGTTTCATATAGTATATATCTTAATGCTCTCGATTATAGACTCACTCTCATTCTTTCACACTTAATTATTGAGCTAAATCTACTCCTTCTTTCTCTTTTATGAGTATAGGTTCTTAATTTGGATTCTCACTTCAGCTTTCAATTCAATATTCTTTGCTAAGTTATCTGGATAGGGTACTATCCGGTGGGATCTACTTACACAGTACTGTGAATTTCGAACTCTTAAAAACTCATATATTTTATCACATTACATTTATCTCATCCTCTTCGTAAACACCTTCCCAACTTTCCAAACACTTACTCACAATTATATACTAGTGGACACATACAACATTTTCTTCGTTACTGAATAATAACACATTAAACTATCTTGGAACCCTTCTATCAAACGGTTGCTAAAGGTATTGAATTATACTCATAAAGCAACTGGGGGTTCTATTCAGGTTGCGCATTTGATATTATTATTTATTCTTCTCAAAGCTGTTATCTATATCACCAATTATATACTAATGACTGGTCTTAATTTACAAACTTCCTTGATCACTTATCCACATATAGGTGGAGGGGGATCTTGAGTTAGAAATCTAATGTAATTTTACCATTCGCTATATTTTGATGAGGTATTTTATAGTATGAGGTTTCCTAATGAGCTAGAGATTGTAAGTAAAATTGTCACTCCACATATCATTATTCTAACTCTTACTGACCTTCTATACTCCTTTATGAGACGTTGACAAATAATAGTGTTCTTCAGGTATATTACTACAACGGAAGGTGCTCTACGATAGTGGGTTGATGCCTCAAATATACTCTAATCTCACGCCACTCACTATATGCGTCGTTCCATCTAGTAGCACAGGGTTGATCCCTGCTTTCTCTCATTGAATTTCTTAAATGTGAATATTCGGGTAAATTTACTACCAGGTTTGGTTCGTTTATGTAAGTGGGATATCCTTCTTTTCACTTAACCTACCATCTCTTCTGTGTTGAATTACTTGCCTTCATCTAAGTTATTTTATCAGGCTTTATTTTATAATTATAATGCTTACTCTATCAAGTTCACAATATATAACCGTCTGTACGGTGACTTCATCAACAGGTTAGAGTTATAATTTAGGGGTTTGGTGGGTTATTCTATCCCCTATATTTATTAATATTAATTATAATTATATTATATGTATATAATATATATATTATATATATATATATATATATATATATCTATAGTATATATATTTTATAATATATTTATATATATATATATTATATATATATAATATTTATTGATATTTATAAATGCTTTCATGAGTATTTTCTATAAAATATTTTTTTGTTTAACTATATATATATATATTTAACTGAAATCTTATAAATTATTCCTAACCCCTCCTCGAAAAAGGAATTTTTCCCTGTGATTGGTGGATACCAATGTAATTTAATATTATATATATTAATATATATAATATTATATTAAAGTTTATATATATAGGATTATAATTTATATATCTATATTTTAATTATTATTAATATATATTATAATTTAGTAAGTTTATATCTATTAGATTATAAATACAATCTTATAATTATATATATCTATAATATATTAAATATATATATTAATATTAAAATATATATAAATATATTATTAATATATATATATATTTTATATATATATTATATATATTAACATTAATATATATATTATATATATATATATATTAATATTATATTTTATTATAATTTATATATACTTATATATTAATATATATATTATATTAATAAATAAATTTTTTGATCAATTGCCATTTATTAATTTTATTTTGAGTTTTGATGAACTAATTACTATCAAAGTGAGAGAAAGTTACTATGTTGTTGTGCTTCTTAAATTTTTAGCATATTTTAATTTATTTGGTAGTTTATTTTTTAATTATTTATTCATGTTTATTTAAGAACTCTAATTAATTTATCTTATCTCCTTCTCTCTCTCTCTTATATTACTATCTCATTTAATATCATCTCTCTTTCATTACTCTTCATCTTACTCGTCTATCATCTCTTATATCTCTATTCATCTCTATTCTCTTCCTCTCTCATCTCTCTCTCTCTCTCTCTTTTCATTTATAATTCTTCCTATATATATATCTCATATATTATATATATATATTATATTTACTAATTTATATTAATTAAATATATTTCTCTATCTCTTCATCTCTATATATCATATATCTCTATCTTATCTTTCACCTATCTATATATATATTCCACTATATATTAATATTATTTATTTCACTATATCTATATCTATCATATATATATATATTACTATCTCTTTTACTTATTATATATAATATCTAATATATATCCATATGGATATATTTATATTACCATAACAAATCCGGACCCTCTCTCTCTGCTCTCTCCTCTCCTCCTCTCTCTCTCTCATCTCTCTTCCATAATATATATATATATATTATTATATATATATATATATCTATAATATATTATATATATATATATACTATATAATAATATATATATATATTTTATAATATATTGAAGAAAGTATTTATAAAATATCATAATGATTTATCGACAGTACTTTTTTGATAAACTATTATTATACTTTTTTTTTTTTTTTTTTTGAAGTAAACTAACCCCACGGGCAATGTCGCCCCTATTTCGAACAAGGAGGGAAACTTTCTAGGAGATTTATTCCCTAGGCGTCCCCATGAGGAATGAAGGAGCTTGGTTCCAACGGCTTGAAGTCAATCACTCCTGCCTATTTTTTCTGATCCTATTGGAAGACAGGTAATACATAATATTGCAAAAAAAAAAGTTTTTTTTTTAATTCATAATTTTAACAAGAAATATATACCCAACTCTTTACCCCGATCTATATTATATATATATATATATTTAATATATATATATATAGTATATATATACTATATATTATATATATATATATATATATATATATCATATATTATATATATATATAATATATTGGTGGAGGAGTCCTATCAGATCTCTTTTGCCAAATTAAATCTATATTTAAATCTATGTAAGCAATTTGATTAATAATTTTGAAAGAGAAATTAAAAAATTTTATGCATTAACGGATAAAATAACGAATACAATTTACCATAACTTCTAATTTAAGCCATGCAATATAAATACTCCACAATACATGGTCAAGGAGGAAGAAATAGTTAGCATAGTAGTACTTATATAAAATGGAAGTTCATCCGAAATGGTATGTGTAATATTATATTATTTTATGCTATTTTATGTTATTTTATGTTATTTTATATTATTTTATTTGCTATTTATATTATTTTGTGTTATTTTAAATTTTCTATATTATTTGGTTATTTTATATTATTATATATTTTATGTTATTGTATATGTTAATAACACACTGGTGAAACTCGACAAAATAGACGCATAAACTTTTAAACATAGCTTCCTTAAATAAATCTATTAAATTTATTAAACTTATTAAGAATTTTGTCACAGTACCTTTCTTCACATTTACAAAGTTCCTTGAAGAAAGTGGTTTCATCACTCGAATTCAAAAGGTTAAATAAAACCTTTAAATGTTAATTTTTAATAATAAGCAATGTTTTGTGCTTGATTTTTAACTTTCATACTTTCTCCAACATTATTAAATATTAAATGTTGCCTTTCATTGACTTAAGAAGTCTAAACTTTCTTCATTTAGTATCGTCGACCATGACTGAAAAGTTTTAAACACACACAGCTAATGTGGCACAAACTGTAAAGCGACAGTCTCGCATAGTGCAGGACCGGGTTCGATACCCCACCGAGATCCTAGGTAATACCTAGAGTATACCCGACCCACAGAATAGGGCGCCTGCCGTTGAGGGGTCAATTTAAAGGAAATACTAGAACTAGTTTCCAATGTATGCTGATTTACATTATATGCAAATTTCGTTCTTAATTTTACAGGAAAGTAATTATGTAGTTAGGAAACATCACAGAATATTTTTCAACCGAAGATGATGGCGGAAGGTGGTTGGTTAATTGAGATGGATTTTAAAATGTGGCAATAGAAATTCCGGTAAATGGCCTCAAAAATAGGTAATCAGTAGTAGTACAGGGATTCCGGACACCGTGGGCAAAATTTGCCCACGGTGTCAGGAACCTACCTGAGGCTTTTTTTTTGAGCCCATTTTTCCATGCCTTGACCTTTTTGACCTTTACCTTTTTGGGCTGCCTTTTTGGGGCCATAATTTTTGACCTGACTTGACATTTTTGGGCCTTGACTTTTTGGGACTTTACCTTTTTTTCGACCAACCCCTTTGATCTTACATGGGTCATTTTTGCCCACGGTATTTTTAGACCCTAATTTTTTGAGAACCCTAATTTTTTGAGAACCCTAATTTTTTGAGAACCCCAATTTTTTGAGAACCCTAATTTTTTGAGAACCCAAATTTTTAGGCAACCTTAATTTTGGCAACCCTAATTTTTAGCACCTTTTCGAAGAAAGGGTGCGCCAAACGGTTGCGTCAGCAACCGTTGTACGTATTACCCCTCCCCCTATTTTACGCCCCTATTTTTTTCGACCGTGGGCATTTTTTGCCCACGTAATTTTTGATCTTCCTTTCGGGGCTTAGCCCTATTTTTTTTGATGTCTTTACCTTTTTTGACCTTGCCAGATACATGGGTCAATTTTGGCCCCGGTAATTTTTGGGGATACCCTTTGGTCTTCCATGGGTCAATTTTGGCCCACGAAAATTTTCGACCCAAACCTTTGGTCATTCATGGGTCAATTTTGACCCACGGTAATTTTTTGATCTTCCTTTAGGGGGCTTAGCCCTATTTTTGATGTCTTTTCCCTTGTTTTGACCATGATATTTCGGCCTTTACCTTGCCATATACCATGGGTCAATTTTGAGCCACGGTAATTTTTTGTCCTTCCTTTAGGGACTGAGCCCGTTTTTTGATGTCTTTACCTTGTTTGACCATCGATATTTAGCCTTTGACCTTACCATAAATAATGTTCCATTTTGACCCACGCTAACTTGAGGGGCTTTGATGGTTCCCAATCCCCGTAAGAAGTATCTAGGGATGTTCTATTAGTGTTCAATGAGTATTAGATGAGTGCCAGGTGAATGCCAGGTTGAGTGCCAAGTGAGTGCCAATGGTGCCACACTGGAGTTGGGGGCGCAAGTGAAGAATTTTTGGGCCCCCCCAAAATGGAAGGGTTGAGCCACGTGAAGTGCACATAGTGCCAAGTGCGTGCCACATAGTGCCAACTGAGTGCCATTTTTTCAAGCCTTTTCTAGCCTCCCCTGAGCCCCGAATGCCCTTAATATGGGTGTCTACCCTAGGTTATAAAGGTATGAGGAATCGAATGGTGTTTTACAAGTTGCTAGGTGCTTCCTAGTATGAGTTACGTTCATAACACTTATACACACATAACACTACGACACTTATCACCACATTCACTATGACACTTATACACACTATGACACTTACATTACCCATATAAACTTACACTCACACCCACACCACAGATACACTTACACTGGTACACTCACACACTCGAATCCTCGATATTTTGGATGCTCAAGCATTAATGCTCAGCATTGATGCCTAGCATTAATGCCTCAGCATTGATGCCTCAGCATTAACTGTCTCAGCATTGATGCCTCAACTTCTGAAGCTTCCAACTTTGATGCTCATCTTTGATGACGTCATCTTTGATACCTTATATTGATGATTCATTTTTGATGAAATCACTTTGATGGCTCATCTCTTCCCACATCATAGAACAGAGTTAATATTCATGTCTTCCCAAGTTCATAAGCTGCCCCCCAGGGCGCAGCAAGCCCCCTCCCCCGCAAAGGATGGAGGCCCCCGCACCCACAGGTGCGCCCCGCCTGCGCGAATGAAAAATATATATCTATAAGTCATCTCATTTTATTTATATCTTAACACATTTCCAAAGAATTTGCGTTTCAAATATACTCAGTCATTCATTTTTATTTCATAAATACATTTTTATTAAAAACATTTTCCGATCCTAATACTGTTTCTCAATGCATGTTTCTTTTTTAATACATTTAATTTATTAATATTTATTTTTCTTAATACTTTCTTTTTAATACTTGTTTAATTAATACTTTTTTTAATACTTTTCTTTTTTTAATAAATAAATTCAGAGTGTCTGATATATAAACATTCAATTTTTACTAAGCAATTGTACGAAATTTTCTTAAAAACATATACTTTACATACCTAAAGCAGTAAAGCATTAAAACAATAGAGGTGTTATTACCTAACACCTAGGGGATTAGTATGCCTTTGTTTTACGGCTTTACTGCTTTAACTTTTGCTTTACCTGCTTTAAACTCATGTTTTACTGCTTTAAAACTTTCTGCTTTACTGCTTTAATCAATGTTTTACTGCTCTAATCTTCTGCTTTACTGTTTTTAACTCTCTGCTTTACTGGCTTTAACTCATATATTTTATTAACACTTGGGTTTTTTAATATTTTTTATTTTGTTTTAATACTTTTTTTTTTACTTTTTTTTATATTATTTTGTTTTAATACTTTCTTTATTTTTAAACTTGTAATGTAAGAATAAAAACACACAGAGTTTCGGTTATATGAAACATTTATTTAAATAAAATTGTACGAAAATTTTATTAAAAAACATATACTTTACTAAAGCAGTAAGCCAGTAAAGCAGTAAAACAATAGAGGTTGTTATTACCTAACACCTAGGGGATTAGTATGCTTGTTTTTTACTGCTTTAACTGCTTTAACTTTCTGCTTTACTGCTTTAACTCATGTTTAACTGCTTTAACTTTCTGCTTCTACTGCTTAACTCATGTTTTACTGTTAACTCTCTGCTTTACTGTTTTAACTCTCTGCTTTCCTGCTTTAACTCATCTATTTATTAACATTATGTTTTTTTAATTTTTTTATTTTGTTTTAATACTTTTTAATTTATTATTTCTTTTTTATTTTTGTTTTAAATACTTTTTTTATTTTTTAATTGTATTTTAGAATAAAACACACAGAGTTTCGACCATTAATCATTTTATTTTAATAAAATTGTACGAATTTTAATAAAACATATTCTTTACAACCCTTAAAGCAGTAAAGGCAGTAAACACTAAGGGGTGTTACTTAGCAACAAAGGGATTAGTTGGCCTTTGTTTTACTGCTTTAACTGGCTTTAACTTTCTGTTTACTGCTTTAAACTCATGTTTTTACTGCTTTAACTTTCTTTTACTGGCTTTAACTTTCTTGCTTTAAAACTGGCTTTACTTTCTGTTTTACTTGCTTTAACTTTCTGCTTTAACTTTCTGCTTTAACTTTCTGCTTACTGGCTTTAACTTTCTGCTTTAAAGCTTTAACTTTCTGCTTTACTGTTTTATCAGGTATTTTAATTAAAAATTATGGCTTTAATTCAGCTTCATACCCGTTCCTTTTTTCGAGTGAGCAGACTCTTTATTTTTATTATTATTTTTATTATTTTTATTATCTTTATTTTTATTATTTATTATACTTAGTGTTATCTACTTCATGCCTATTGTCTCTGAATTACACCCACACAACAATCACACACACACACACACACACACACCACACACACATACAACTTACACTTTACACTCATTCAAAATGAACTCATGCACTATATTTCTATGACGGTATCCCTTACCGTCAGAGACTTACCTTGACACTGGTACCATCGTGGTCACCACACTAATAGACTACACACACACACGAGACAACACACACACACACACACACACACTTACCCTTATACACACCATTCACTATGATACTTTACCACATTCACTATGACACTACATTTACCCATAGACTTACATTTACACTTACACTCACACACTGTTTACTTTACTTACATTGACCATATTTACTTCCATGACCACAGATTTCTTTACACTCACACAGATTTACTTACACACAGATTTACTTACACACACAGATTTACTTACACTTGCCCACAGATTTACACACACACACACACACACACACACACACACACACTCACTTACACATATAACGTATAATTTATTAAAACATTTTATGTTTTTAATTAAACACGTACATTTATATTACTCATCTCAATACACACTAAATTACTTTCAAAGTTCTTTAAACTTTCTAATATGTAAATCAAACTTTCTTTGAACAAAGAAATTTTTATTAACTGTTATACTTTTTGTTTATAAATTTTTTAACTATCAAGTTTTAAAATAACTTTTACTAAAAAATTTTATGAAATTTTATTAAAAACAATATATTTACGTACCTTAAAGCATAAATCAGTAAAGGCAAGCCCCCAGCACCCCTCTACTCTAGACCAAGCTATGCCACGTTTTGTTTCTCTGACTTTACTTTTAACATCATCTTTAGCATGTAATAAGTATAACAAATAACAAATAAGGTTCTTCTTCTGCTAACAATACATGTATTTTATCATGTCATCCTAACTCGCTATGTAAAATTCCAATTATCATTAGCATTTATATTATTACTCGATGTTAACTAAAAATATTTCAAAGTTTTTTAAATAATTCGGGTTTTCTTTATTAAAATTATTATTATTATCTATGTACATTGACAATCCTCACCAGAAATCAGAAGTATCAGCAATATTTACAGAGATGAAACTGACCTCTCTCTCTTTAAATGTGTTGAATAACTACTTTAGGTCTAAATTTAGGATAATCTTTTTTGTAACCGGGGCGATTTAAGCCTAAATCCATTGTCAAATATATTCAAACTAACCTTTTTTTCTGTAAAATGTGGTGCACTAACTACGTTAGGCCTAAAATTAGGCCTATTTAGGATATCCTTTTTGTAGACGGGCTAATTTTATCCTATACCAGGTCAAAAGGTATTTCCCGTATAGACAGAATCATTGTTTTATTATTTTTTAAATATTTTCCAACTGAAACAATGCTGGATCGTAAGATCCTTTAAGCAGGTAAAAGGAAATGTTTTCCCTTACTTGTGATTGGTCGGGTAATCCTTATCTCTATATGACTCGTATGTGATTGGTCGAGAATCATTTTATCGCGTCTTTTGAAATTTAACTTTGTTCTTTAAAATTGTATTTTGGGCAGGTGTGTGTTTTATTATCTTTTAGACCCAACTCATTTTAAAATCATCAGTCATTTTAGCTTGTTAAGCGGTGCACAGTTATCTGATTTGTATTAAAAAGTGTTTTATTTTTTACTAAGTGTATATCAATATTTATAATACAATACTTACATGAGGAATAATTTTAATTTCACTAGAATAGGTAATAATTAATTCAACTAGTTCTAGCTAACCACCAGGGCTCCGGCTCAGCATGAGCCCCACCCGAAAAGGCAGCCAACCCCGCACCCGCTGGTGCGTCCCGCCGCGTTCCCGCCCGCCGCGTGCGCCCGCAGGCGCAATAATTTCCGCGTTCCCGCCCGCCGCGTGCGCCCGCGGCGCAATATTTCCGCGTTCCGCCCGCCGCGTGCTCTTCGGCGCGAATGAATAGATATAATATATATATATATATTATTATATATATATATATATATATATATATCTATTTCATTCGCGCGGAATATTTGCGCCGCGGGCGGGAACGCGAAATATTGCGGCGCTGCGGGCGCACGCGGCGGGCGGAACGCGGAAATATTGCGCCTGCGGGACCGCACGCGGCGGGCGGAACGCGGCGGGCGGGAACGCCCCAAAAAACCAGGCGGGGGTGCGGGGTTGGCTGCCCTTGCGGGTGGGGCTCATGCTGAGCCCTGGTGGTTAGCTCATGAACTAGTGAATTAATTATTATCTCATTCTAGTGAAATTAATAATTATTTCCTCAATGTAAGTTTTATTATAAAATCATGATATACACTTAGTAAAATAAAAACAACTTTTAAATACAAATCAGATAACTTGTGCACGGCTTAACAGCTAAAATAACTATGATTTTAAAATGAGTTTGGGTCTAACAGATAATAAAACACAAACCTGCTCAAATACAAGTTTAAAGAACAAAGTTTATTTTCAAAAGACGAAATAATTCTCGACCCATCACATACGAGGTCATATAGAGATAAGGATTACCCGACAATCACAAGTAAGGAAAACATTCCTTTTTACCTGCTTAAGGGATCTTACCGATCCATCTGAAACGAGGAAATTATTTATAAAAATAATAAGTAACATGATTCTTGTCTAATACGGGAAATACCTTTGACCTGGTATTAAGGATTAATTAGGCCGTCACAAAAAGGATTATCCCTAAATTTAGGCCCTAAATTTAGGCCTAATGTAGTTATTGCAACCAAATTTTACAGAAAAAGGTCAGTTTGAATTATATTACCTGGAATTAGGCTTAATCGCCCCGGGTTACAAAAGGATTATCCTAAATTTTACAGAGAAGTAGTATTCAAACACATTTTACAGAGAGAGCTCAGTTTCGTATCTGTAAGGAGTGCGGGTAGTTGTGTTTTTCTCGTGATGGATTGTCATGTACATAGATAATATAATAATATAAAGAAAACCCGAATTATTTAAAAAACTTTGAAATATTTTTAGTTAACATCGCGGGAATAATATAAATGTAAGTGAATATTGTTATTTTTAATACAAACTTAGAATGATTTTAATCAAAAAATACATGTTATGTTAGCAAGAGAACTTATTTTGTTATTTTATACTTATTACATGGTAAAGATGATGTAAACAGTAAGTCAAGAGAACAAAACGTGGCATAGGCTTGGTGTAGAGGGGTGCTGGGGGCTGACCTTCACTGATTTAAATTGCTTTAAAGTGTAACGTCAAATTATGTTTTTAATAAAACTTTAATAAAATTTTAGTAAAAGTTATTTTAAACTTGATAGTTATAAAATTTATAAACCATAAAAGTATTAACATTTAATAAATTCTTTGTTCAAGATAATTTTTGATTTTATTATAGAACGTTTTAAAGAAATTTGAACATAATTTTAAGTTGTACTTTGAATGAGTAATATAAATGTACGTGGTTTTAATTAAAACATCAAATGTTTTACAATATTATACGTTATATGTGTAAGTGAGTGTTCGTGTGGGTGGTGTGTGTGTGTGTGTGTGGTGTGTAAATCTTGTGGCAGTGTAAGTAAATCTGTGTGTGTAAGTTAATCTGTGTGTAGGTAAATCTGTGTGAGTGTAAGTCAATCTGTGTGTGAGTGTAAGTATATTGTCAATGTAAGTTAATCTGTGTGTGAAGTGTGTGTAAATAGTGTCTATGGGTAAATGTAGTGTCATAGTGAATGTGTGTATAAGTATCATGTGAATGTGTGTATAAGTGTAAGTGTGTGTGTGTGTGTGTGTGTGTGTGTGTGTGTGTGTGTGTGTGTGTGTGTAGTTACCAAAGTGTAAAAGTGTAAATGTAACTGTCTATGGGTAAATGTAAGTGTCATAGTGAATGTGTGCTATAAGTGTCATATGAATGTGGTGTATAAGTGTAAGTGTAATGTGTGTGTGTGTGTGCTGTGTGTGTGTGTGTGTGTGTGTGTGTATGCGGGTGTCTCAAATAATAATAAAATAGGCATGAAGTAAATATCAAAGTTAATAAAATAATAAAAATAAATAATAAAAATAAAATAATAATAAAATAATAAAAAATGAATAAATAAATAAAAGTATTAAAAACAAATAAAAAACCATAATGTTAATAATATATGAGTTAACCAGTAAAGCAGAAAGTTAAAACGTAAAGCAGAAAAGTTAAAGCAGTAAAGCAGAAAGTTAAAGCAGTAAAGCAGAAAGTTAAAGCAGTAAAGCAGAAAGTTAAAGCAGTAAAGCAGCAAAGTTAAAGCAGTAAAAACAGAGAGTTTAAAGCAGTAAAACATGAGTTAAGACAAGTAACGCAGAAAGTTAAAGCAGTAAAGCGTAAACAAAGGCATAACTACATCCCCTAGGTGTTTAGGTAATAACACTCTATTGCTTTTAACTGCTTTACTCTTAAGGGTTGTAAAGTTATTGTTTTAATAAATTTCGTACAATTTTATTAAAATCAAAATGTTTATATGGTCGAAACTCTGTGTGTTTTTATCTTACATTACAATTAAAAATAAAAAGTATTAACAAAATAAAATTGACATAATAATAAAAAGTATTAAAACAAAATAAAAAATAATAAAAAAGAAAACATATTTAATAAATATATGAGTTAAAGCAGTAAAGAGAGAGTTAAAGCAACAGTAAGGCAGAGAGTTAAAGCAGTAAAACATGAGTTAAAGCAGTAAGCCAGAAGTTAAGCAGTAAAACATCGAAAGTTAAAGCAGTAAAGCGAAAGTTAAAGCAGTAAAGGAGTAAAAACAAGGCATCTAATCCCCTAGGTGTTGAGAGTTAATAACACCTTTTTGTTTTATAAAACTCGTCGTTTACTGCACCGACTTTAAGGTTGGTAAAGTATATGTTTTAATAAATTTCGTACAATTTGTATTAAAAAAATGTTTATATAACCGAAACTCTGTGTGTTTTATTCTTACCTTACAAATTAAAAATAAAAAGTATTAAAAAACAAAAATAAAATAGAAATAATAAATAAAAAGTATTTAAACAAAATAAAAATATAAAGAACATAATGTTAATAAATATATGAGTTCCAGCAGTAAAGCAGAGAGTTAAACAGTAAAGCAGAGAGTTAAAGCAGTAAAACATGAGTTAAAGCAGTAGCAGAAAGTAAAGCAGTAAAACATTGAGTTAAAGCAGTAAAACATGAGTTAAAAGCAGTAAAGCAGTAAAACAAAGGCATACTAATCCCGCTAGGTGTTAGTTAACACCATGCTTTTGTTTACCTGCTTTACTGCTTTAAGGTATGTAAGTATATGTTTTTATAAAACTTTCGTACAAATTGTAGTAAAAATGAATGTTATATATCAGACACTCTGAATTTTTTTCTTCTTACCTACAATTTTTAAAAATTTATAAATTAAAAAAGTATTAAGTAGAAAGTATTAAGTCAAAATAATGTAATAAATAATATGTGTTAAATATAGGTCTGTAATGAGTTACAGTTTTAGGTTCGCGAAAATGTTTTTACATAAAAATTGTTTAAGTATGAATAAATGAATGACTCGTAGTATATTTGAAAAGAATTTCTTTGAAATGTTTAACTGTATGAAATAAAAATGAATGACTTATAGTTATATATTTTTCCATATTTGCAGCGGGTCGCACCTGTGGGTGCCGGGGCCTCCATCCTTTGGCGGGATGGGGGGGCTTGCCTGCGCCCTGGTGGGGGGCAGCTTATGAACTCTGGTGAAGACTTAATATTAACTCTGTTTTCTATGATGTGGGATAGAGATGAGCCATCAAAAGGTGATTTCATCAAAGATGAATTTCAATATAGATGGTATCCAAGATGACGTCATCAAAGATGAGTAATCAAAGATGAACCTTCAAGTTGAGGCATCAATGCTGAGACATTAATGCTGAGGCATCAATGCTGAGGCATTAATGCTGAGGCCTCAAAGTGGAGGCATTAATGCTGAGGCACCAAAATATCGAGTGTGTGTGCGTGGTAAGTGTACGTTGGTAATCTGTGTGTGGGTGTGAGTGTAAAGTGTATATGGTTTAATGTAGTGTCATAGTGTGTAATAAGTGTCAACGTGGAATGTGTGGTATAAGTGTGTAGTGTATGTGTGTTAAGTGTTAGAAAAAGACTAACTCAAAGTAGAAGCATCCTAGCAATTGTAATATACACCAATTCGATTTCCTCATACCTTATTACTTAGGGGTAGACACCCATTTAAGGGCATTCGGGGCTCAGGGGGAGGCTAGAAAAAGACTTGAAAAAGTGGCACTCAGTTGGCACTATGTGGCACTCACTTGGCACTATGTGGCACTCACTTGGCACTCATGGCACTCACTTGGACCTCATTGGCACTCATTGGCACTCACTTGGCACTCACCTGGCACTCACCTGGCACTCAATCTAATACTCATAGAACACTAATAGAACATCCCTAGGTATTTCTTACGGTGATTGGGAAACCATCAAAGCCATCAAGTTAGCGTGGTCAAAATTGACCCATGGTATATGGTAAGGTAAAGAATATTATGGTCAAACAAGGTAAAGACATCAAAAACGGGCTAAGTCCTAAAGGAAGGACAAAAAATTACCGTGGGTCAAATTTGACCCACGGTATATGGCAGGTAAAAGCCGAAATATGGTCAGACAAGGTAAAGACATCAAAAATGGGCTAAGCCCCTAAAGGATCAAAAATTCCCGTGGGTCAAAATTGACCCATGGAATACCGAAGGGTTTGGTCGAAATTTTCCGTGGGCCAAATTGACCGCATGGGACCAAGGGTAGCCCAAAAATTACCGTGGGCAAAATTGAACCCATGGTATCTGGCAGGTCGTCAAAACAAGGTAAATGACATCAAAAATAGGCTAAGGCCCTAGGAAGATCAGAAAATATTGCGTTGGGCAAAAATGGCCCGTCGAAAAAAATTAGGGGGCGTAAATAGGGGGGTAATACGTACACGGTTGCTGAGCAACGTTTGAGCGCACGCCTTCTCGAAGGTGCTAAAATTAGGGGTTGCCGAAAAATTAAGGTTGCCTAAAAATTTGGGGGTTCTCAAAATTAGGGTTCTCAAAAAAATTAGGGGTCTCAATTCTTCGAAGGGTTCCAAAAATTAGGGTTCTCCAAAAAATCTAGGGTTCTCAAAAAATACGTGGGCCAAAATGACCTGGAAGATCAAAGGGTTGGTCGAAAAAAGGTAAAGTCCAAAAGGTCAAGGCCAAAAGGTCAAGGTCAGGTAAAAAAAATTGG
>JABUQX010134229.1:10000-15000 GCA_015478945.1 Trachelipus rathkii | reverse complement strand
ATTATATTAAAATTTAATAATATTATTTTTTTTTTGTATAGTTCTTGGATTCTACATGTACGTGTTGAATTCAAATATATTAGTTTTTATGTTGATATGAGTCCGTTTTTTTTTTTAGATACAGGGGCACCTATCTGGAGACTGGCCTATATATATATATATATATATATATATTTATTTATATTAATAATTATATATATAATATATATTATATATTATATATATATTATTTATATATAATTATAATATAATTATATAGCAATAGTTAAATATTGCATTTAATCGCAATTAATATAAGATGTAAATAAAAAAAGAAACAATTAATGGGAGATGGAATTTTACTGCTTCTCGGGATTGAAAAACACCGCCCTGTGTGCGACTGAGGACCAATTACCCGGTGCTATACGGCTGAGCTATCCTCCAACCCAACAGTTGGATTTCAGAAACAGTCATATAAAAGCAAACCGAGCTCCCGTTCAAGGCCGACATCACCATCCATAACAGAACATATAAAGAACGAAGGATACGGACGTTGGACACCTGTGATGTACGCCTTGAGAGGCGGAGCTCGTTGCTATTAGCTGTTCTTGAAATCCAACCTTTGTTGAGATAGCTCAGCCAGTATAGCACCGGGGTGTTATGTTTTTCCTCAGTGCGCACCTGGCGTGGGTTCAACCCTCGGGGAAGGCACTAAATTCATTTCATTAATCTGTTTCCTCTCTCTTTCTTCTTTTTAATATAAATATATATTACTATATCGTAATATATATAATTATTAACTATTATATTATTTGGAATATAAAAATAATATATTTTTTATATTATAGATAATTTATTTACCTTTAAATGTATGTATATGTATTATTATAAATATATAATCCGGTATGAGGTGTGTGTGGTATAGCGTGCGGGCGGGGTGACGTGTGTGGGGCCACTTTGGTATAACTTACGTCTCCCACTTTCCCTAATACACCTTTTTGGAATTTCTTTTCTGAGAATCAAGGGCCCTCTATGTAGCTCATCAGACACAAATAATAATTTCTCTAATAATCAAGATTTTTTTTTTAGACTTGAATATAAAACCAAGTTTTCCCCTGGGTTTTTTTTTTATTTTCCGGTTTTGAATGCGGTGAATCAACAATCATATGGAAATGTTTATTCTCACATTAGTAATCTTCGTTACTGATATTTTGGCAACTTTTATAGTTTTTTTTCTTAGATTTAAAATGAAAGTTGTCCATTCCAAGTTTAACTAAATTCAGATGCGTTCCTTTAAATAAAGGGAGAATAATAATGTTGTTGCCCAATTAATTATATTTAGGTGGAGAAATTTTGAAACAATTCATAATGCTTTCCATATAAATACAATCAATTTAAAGATTTTTAATCATAAGTAACAGTTATTATCATTTAAATTTCAAAACGTAATAAAATGTCAATCATTTCCTAGCATAAAAGAGAATAACACATGTTGGCCCAATCTCACCCCGATCATCAATTTGTGTGGGGTAGGGGGGGGATGATCGGGCCAGTGGGGGGGGGGGGGAGGGGGGGGGGGGAAAATTAACAATATAATCGCCAGGTGCCAAGGCGATCTAACCCTCTATGCACTGTTTTGGACAAATTTGTTTGGGTTTGCCGTTTGTTGTTTAACTAATAACTCAATTATAAATGAAAAAATATATAATTTTAAATCTGTCATAACTTTTCTTTTTTAACTAAGTTAAAAAAAAAGACTCGCATTTTTCAAATGTGACATTCTATTTAAGGAGTCAGCAAAGGTAATTATGTAGTATTTTTTTAAAAAATAGTAAAAAATCTCGAAGATCTCCAACCTAAATAACTTGTGTAGCTACACGATGGCAAAAAAAAAAAAAATTTTTTTTTTTTTAGTCCCACTACTACAGACAAAACTTTATAATTATTTAATTAATAATATTATATTATAGTAGTTAGTATATAACGGTAGTAGAGTAAGTTTGTCACCTAAAATTCATGGTTGTAAATTTTTTTTATCTCTTAATCCACTTGGAAGAGCAACCGTTTTTCAACTGCAGACGCGTGATAAAGGAATGTAAGAACTCTGACTAAAAAAGCCGAGCCGGCTAATTCGGGCTTCATGCAAAGTTTAAGACATAATATCCATCACTCAGTTATTATATATCATAAGATACTCAGGATAATAATTCTCGTATTATAGTTATATACTCAATAACTTTTACCTATAATGATATATACTATATTAATACTGGTGAAGTATATCCTAGAGTATTAATTCACTGAGTACTATCCGCTATTATCTCATATCCTTATTATTAGAAGTGGTCTCATATCGAAAAATAAGAAATAAATAATAAAACATATGCTTAACTTTATATTTTATATATTTAGTTATGTAATATATATTATTATATTAATATATATACTATAAGTAGTTAGCAGTATTTAACTCATTCGAGGCTTTTTCTCAAAAAGTATACGAGATATAGGTCTGAAACTTGCTATTAAATTAACTTGTGGATATATATTTAATGTATTATGCTGAGATAAGTCGTAAATCCGCTGTTATTATTCTATAAGTCTTAATAGTATAGTATATAGAGGGTGGGCGACCGCGCGGGGGTGGGTAACGCGATATTGTTGCTCGCCCTTTGTGGCTAGTGATCAGCATGGGGAGCTTTAGGCCTAACGAGCGTTTGCAAACCGACCATTTGGAGGGTCCAAACAGACCGAAGGTTCTGTTTGAACCGACAGAACAGTATCATGAGGCGTTCAGCTATTTGGGTCAGGCAGACGCGAGAGACTTTTTTTATTATATAATTATACTAATCGTAAGAAGTGATCCCCGAATAGGTAATCTACCTTCTATTCGTCCTTTTTTAACCTCTGCGTCTCCGGGTTCAGCGAGCTTCCCGAGTCCGCCCACTGCACTGCACCGCACCCCATCGCCCCCACCGCACCGCACCGCACAAGCGGCAACCGGCACAGTACTCCCCTCAACGCTCACCTGCGTTGTTGCTCCTGTTTCTCTCTCCAACGCATCTGGCACCTAGAGTTATTGAGTACATGGTATTCTTGTTCTTGGTACCCCCAGGTTTGGGGTGAGATAACGTAACCTCGTCTAGTGAGAGTACATTCCCCGAGGGACCTCCCCCAAAGGGAGACCCCACCCCCATTAAAAATATATACATGAATAAAGTTACGTAGGAGAGGCATGATATTTGGTGTGAGATTGATTCAGCAGTTGAGTTTCTAGAAAAGTTAGTATTGGATTTCTGAGTTGCGCTTACCGGCACCGGTGCTGGACCGATGCTGTGCTTGTATAGTGAAAGCGGATGTGGGTATAACAACATAATACCATGGTATAGCCTTCCCAAAAAAGTTCACCTTTCACAATTCCTTATCAAATAATTTTATTGGATCTTGTGTAGATATTTCCGAACGGAAGTGAATTGGTTTCAACTATTCAAGAAAAAAAAAATAAATAAAATAAAAAATCAAAAATATAAACCAATAAAGAATAGAGAAATATATTCATACACTATAAAAGTTACAAAAAAAATTAAATTACATACATGAATTCTAAGGACTTGCACATAGTTTTAATGTCATACTTTTGTCTCAGTAAATACCATAGCTAACTTACAAATTTTACTTTTTTACATAGCCTAAAGCAGAAATCACTAAAATCAAACACCATCCATCTACCTTCCTTCACCCTTCTCAGGCTCCAAAGTCTTTGTTCAGTGATGGCTCCCTGATTGATTGTAGGGTCAAATTTTACTAAAATTTTCATGTTTTACTTACCCTAATAAAGCAGTAAATCACTAAAATCAAACCAACCGATCCAATAAAACCATCTATCGGCCACTCTCCTCGCTGGACCAGGAATGTGACTCTATTTGTAATTCTATGATCTAGGTGTTGATCACAGGAAGTGTCACGACTTAGTGGAGTATCAATTGTGTGATTTAAAATGAGCATAACATAATTCAATTTCTTTATACAAAGATTCACACACACTTGTATCATTCAACTCAGAACAAATGGATTTTCAAACTTAACACTCAAATCTATTCGATCACTTGCATCTAATAATCTAAAAATATATTAAATGACTGGTCCATTTCCTACTTTTTTTTATTAAAATAACATGGAATTAAACCTGTTATACTAATTAACAAATTCCACATCTTAACACCAGTAAAGCAACTAAAATTGCATACAAAACGTAACATGCTAATACTAACCTAATTCTTACATTTTTTCAAGCATATCTCTCTCTAACATATTAAACGTTAATCTTTGGTAACTTAGTTAACATTTAGCAAAAATTATTCACAACATTTGCATTATTATCATATAAGGACCTAAAAGTGACGAAAGTATTATTGCGATCTCTACTATATAAATTATAATATGATACCTCATAAAATTTATATATATAGATTTTATTTTATCTACATTTAATGTAAACTATAATACATACATCATCTATAATCTAAGGAATATTAGAATATAATAATGCCCAAAGAAACCATAATCTATACTAACACATATTCTTAAGCATATGTAAAATAACCAGTCAACATTAACAAAAGATCCACACTTATACTAATACCAGCTAAAGGCTAATAACATTCAATCAATAGGTATGCAAACGTAACATTAATCTACTTTTATCAGCATAACATCTAACATAATTGAACCTTAATCTTCCACTAACATACTGTATCTATTATTAACATCCTTAACAAAATTTAATCTCACAGTACATTGTGGTTAATATATTACAGGACATGAAGCAGCGTAAAAGTATGCTCATAAGTCGTATAAACAAAGCATTCCACATCTAATATAGGTATTATCCTAGCCATCATCCGAACTAACAATACTAAAAATGCACAATAGATACAAACCCTAGCAACATACTTAAGTCTAGAGAATAAAACTTGTTAACTATTACAAAGATATTCCTATACTTAAACTATTCACAGTAA
>JABUQX010134229.1:0-5000 GCA_015478945.1 Trachelipus rathkii | reverse complement strand
AATATGCAATCATAAAGACAGTTTTCAATTTTAATTTACTACATTTAATGTGTATTTAAGAATTAATCCTTTTTTTCAGGTTGTGTGCCTTCTTCTTGGTGCAAGGAGGCTACACAAAATATCTTTGCTTCATGTGTCTATGGATAGCCGTGCTGATAGTCTTCACTATAAGCAAAAAACTGGCCAGCTCGAGAAACATTCCAAATTGGCTGCCACAACGTGGTAGCTGAACCTCTAGTCCCTCCAAAATGTTTTACTGCCTCCTTTTCATATAAAGCTTGGCCTGATGAAGAACTTTGTCAAAGCACTGAATAAAGAAGGCCAAGCTTTTTTAAGTATCTACTGCAAAAATTCCCACACATCAGTGATAAAGCTCCATGCAGGCATATTTGACGGTCCCCAAATTAGAACTCTGTTAAAGGACAAGCATTTTTACACCAATATGGAAGCCAGTGAATAAGATGCATGGCGATCGTTTAGTAAAGTAATTGGACGGTTTTCTGGGAAATAAAAGAAGCTCAAAATATATCTCACATGTAAATGAGCTTATGAAAAGCTTCGAAAAAATGGGAGCTCGCATGTCAATAAAAATGCATTTTCTCCATTCACATCTTGACTATTTTCCCGCAAACTGTGGAGATTACAGCGAGGAACAAGGTGAAAGATTTCACCAAGATATAAAGACGATGGAAACAAGATATCAAGGACGCTAGGACATCAACATGTTAGCTGACTATTGCTGGTGTCTTAAAAAGGCGACGAACCAACATCGCTTCACAAACGGAAATCATCAAGGACTTCGTTTCTTGGAAAATAGTTTTTTGCACGTCTTGGGTAGGCTCATAAGTAGTCTGTAAGTTTAAATTTAATTAAAGGAAAGTCGCGGAATTTGAGTCGGTATTATTTTTTCCTAGTTTACAAGTAATTGTAATTTATTAAATAACTTCTTTGATATAAATAAACAATTTCTTCTTAAAATTACCCAATTTCTAAAAGTAGTGCGCTGTATCTCAAAACCCAGACCTGATTGATTGAGAAAAATGAATGTCATATTTCAATTTAGAAGGACAATTTCAAGAATGACTTTAGCAAGGCGGTTGAACAGAATTTTTACCTAATGCAAGCACAGCTTATTTTCTCATCTCTAGATCTCCTTCAGCCTTTTATCTGCTTATTCTCTTTATTTTGAGAATTTGATAATTATCTCAGTTATTTTAATCTTCAATAATTTTAATTATATTTTCTACTTTATTACTTTCAAATCATCTTTCTTTCGAATTGATTATTCTTTACTTGAGTTTCCCTCTTCCTCTTTCTTCAATCGTTCTTCCGAAATTTCTTCTTGCCTCTTGAGGATCATTCCAATGGTCAACACACTGAATGTTAGGATCTAGTTTAAAGACTCAAAAAAACTAAACGAATTTTGTTCAAATTTTGTCATTTTTAATTCAAATTTTTATCGTTTCCTTTTTTTTCTCTTTTCAGTAAAGTAGAATTTAATTTTCATCTCGAAAGGTCACTATTTGAAGAAAAATAATAATACTACTACTACTACTACTACTACTACTACTACTACTACTACTACTACAACTACTACTACTACTACTACTACTAATTACTACTACTACTACTACTACTACTACTACTACTACTAATAATAATAATAATAATAATAATAATAATAATAATAATAATAATAATAATAATAATAATAATAATAATAATAATAATAATAATAATAATAATAATAATAATAATACCAACACACACACAATTCTAATAATAGAATTAATAATAATAATGATAATAATAATAATAATAATAATACACAATGACAATAATATTAATAATAATAATTAAATCCAATAATAATAACATAATAATGTAACAATAATAATATCAATAATACAATAATAATAATAATAATAATAATAATAATAATAACACATAATAATAATAATAATAATAATAATAATAATAATAATAATAATAATAATAATAATAATAATAATAATAATGAAAAGTTTTTAAAACTTCATTTAAAATATCCATCTTATAAAAAAGGAAAAAGAGTGATTTTTTCTTTTTTTTATTTTATTCTAATAGGTGGCCATTTCTTTTTAATCTTTGATGTAATGTGTTATGCCTTTTGATGAATCATGAAAATTGATCTTAGATTTTATAGCACCCTAATTCACGGGCTACTTTGGGATATTTTATATTTTAACTGGGCTACGGTCAGCCTATTTCTTACGAATTTATCTAATGAAAACTAAAAATTAATTTTATTTCCAGAAATTTGTTAAATCTGGCAAGATATAAAGAAGTATATAACAAATATCGTAATGTTTATGCATTTTTTTTGTAGCGTCGACTCTCATATTCAATATATTTTAACGCCAAAACTCATGTTTGAAACATGATTTGAAATTTCCATGTAGTAAAACATCATCAATGATCATCAGTTGAAATTTTGTATTCATCAGTGGTAGTGAGGCAGTGTTCTCTCATATTTCTTAAATTATTTGCTTTTGATTTTTTTCATAAGTGAGCATATTAGTAATTAGTGCTTATTTTTAAATCAAAGAAATTCTGGGGCAAACATAATTAATAGAGAATACATATAGGTTTCAGATATATATATATAAATATATATATATATATATTATATATATATATATATATATATATATATATATATATATTATATATATATATATATATATATATATATATATATATATATACATATTGGTTATTATTATTATTATATATACATATATATATATATTATATAAATTTATATTATTATTGTTATATATATATATATATATATATATATATATATATATATATATATATATATATATATATATATATATATATATATATATATATATATATACAATAATTCAAAATATTGAATAATTTAAAATGTTAATTTTGTCTAATATGAGTTGTATGGCGCATCTGAACTCGTCTGTGAAAAAAATTGATGTATGGCATGCAAAAAGGTTGACCACTTCGCTTTGGCCATATTCTTCTGATTTTTACCGTAAACGTACTAATATTTTTAAATGGATTATTATTAACAATGAAATTAAAGGCAAGACTCATTGATATTGCAAAGAGTATACATATGCGCATTTTGGAGAAATTGAAGGTACCACATCAGTAATACAGAAGAAGCAGTAGTTCATTATGGAATTTAAAGTGTATAGAATAAAATTTTAAATCTCATATAATCATATATCATAAAGTGAGAAGTTTATATATATATATATATATAGTATATATATATATATATATATATATATATATATATATATATATATATATATATATATATATATATATATATATATATATATATCAAATATTATTTTTGTTTCAAAAATATTCCACAGACATGAATTACAAACGGCATCTTTTACACATTACAATTTTTGGCTCTTCATAAACTTATTTTAACTCTACTACTACCCCAGCAAACGTCTTCGCTATCGGCGAATTTACCTATTTTACCTTTTTCGAAATTTTTATTTTTAAACCTCTTTTCGGTAGATGGATTCGCCTCGCCGTTAAAACTCGATGAAGCGGCGGCGGTAGCGACTTCAACAAAGCAAAGCAACTAGGATTAGTAGCTGCATCACGTATTCCTTAACATAAACCAAAGTCATTATGAAAGATAACAAAGAAACTCATCAACTACCTTTTAAGTGAAGATAAAAGAAGAAACATAACCTGTATGTTCCATTCAATTCATAATTAGATCCCAAGAAAATGAAAGCACCCCTTTAAAAATGATTCTTCAAAATAACGAACATCAACTTCGCATTTGATCGAAGAAGAATTATAAAAAACACGATTATGAAAACCCACAAAAGTACCTTTAAACCATCAAGAACTAACAAACGAATTTCACAGCCGCACAATAAAACCCCAAGCCCCACCCAGACCAGTGGGAAGATCGGAACGATTAGGCACACAGTTAACACACAGGTTTCTACCATCCTCAGTTTAACGTTACTACCGGCCGACACAGGACACCCTAGCAGCTCTCTTCGAAAGTAAATCATAGATTACATATCTTCCATGAGTCCACTTTGTCTGTTGCCTCTGGTTGTGGGAATCGGAGGAAATGGTCTGCATCCACAATGGTATTACGCCCAAATCAATTGGGAAACCCATACCACTGCCCCATATAGCATGGATTGGTAACCCTGAAGAAAGAATCATCATCAGTATGTGCTATAAGTGATATATATATATATATATATGGTTATTGTTTGTTATATACATATATATATATATACATAGAAGAAAGATATATATATACATATATATATATATATATATATATACATATATATATATATATATGCTATATATATAAAAACGTTAACTGAATAAGGAATTTGAGTCCATTGGCATACCTGCATGCGTTACTATATATAAATTTGTAATCTTAGATAAATGGAGAGGAATAAATTTCAATTTAAAGTGATATGTTTAATGAATTGAGAATTTCCTACCACTATCGCTATATATATCTTACACTTAATAGTTGCATACCCGCAACATAACAGTAGTAATAAATACAACCCCTAAAATGTATTTTCCCCATGCTGGGATTCGATCCTGGACCCTAGCAGATGAGCGTGCAAAGTGGTGTTTAGACCACTACGCCACGACGAGCTAAAAGAAGAGCTTGTCGATACCCCTCCTCTGCGAATAAACACTCACAAAGGGAGATCATCGGGCTCTTCCTGCACTGGGCGTAGGGCCTGCAAATAGAGGCCCGCGCATGGAGAATGAACCGGGGATAAGAAGTCACACTTTAATAGTTGCATACCCGCAACATAACAGTAGTAATAAATACAACCCCTAAATGTATTTTCCCCATGCTGGGTCGATCCCGGACCCTAGCAGATGAGCGTGCTAGTGTTCGACCACTACGCCACGACGAGCTAAAAGAAAAGCTTGTCGATACCTCCTTC
>JABUQX010134228.1:0-12143 GCA_015478945.1 Trachelipus rathkii | reverse complement strand
GGCAATGTTTCCAAGTTCCAATGAAAAGTCTTTCATCTCCAAACTGTCAGTATTTCTCAAAAGAAGCTTTCTTCAGATAAGTCTTATCGTTAGATAAAAAAGTTTTTTTCACGAAAAGCAGAGGGACAGGGGGTAAATTTTTGCAAGTAAGTTATTTTGCCAACAAATGTAAATATTTGTCTAAATTAAATGTGAGCTCCGAACACCGAACTAGTTATATCTTTCATTGCTGTTTTTAAGACGATCGTGCTACTGTGATGCCCATATTCAACTTCCATAAATTCCAATTCTGCTTTTACTAAATCTCAATTTGGCTGGTCGGAATCTTCCTTGTGAAATGTATTTGTTACATCTTTTATTTGTCTATTCTTCAGTTAGGGGGGGCACACTTTACACCTGTTCGGTGCTATGAACAAATCTTGCAAGGGAAAAATTAATTTCTTTTATGATTTAAAACCTCCCCTAATCAGTTGTAGTTAACATCATCCCAAAATGGTATTTAAAAAAAAGATGTGCGATTATATTGTCTGGGTTCGATAGTTAGGGAATTTAGTGGTAGTCTGGGTCTGTTATTTTTGGGAATTTGTTAATTCTTGGTTACAGCAATTAATAATACCCCTACCCCAGCTCAGGGGCAGAGCGAACTACATACCGAATAATAGTATTAAAAAGCGTTATGCACCATTCTTTTCTCAAAAAATTCTACTGAAATTATAATGTTGCATTTTCCTGATGGCTTCAAGTTTAGTTTACTAATCACTTCCATTAGCTACTCACCAATTAGTAACATGTGTCGCCAATCGTACACTCCTGTTGAAAAAGATTGTATTGTTACTTAATATTAGGTCTGTTAAAAAAACAAAAAGAAACCAGAAAAGATTCTCTAAAATAAACATTTGTTAGAACTTAGGATTTTAGCTTTCTGACTGATCTCCCCCAAACTTCACATTTGTTTGTATTTCTAAAAGCGCATTATCTGGTTTATCATCTCTTTAAATAATAAAACCCATTCGTGCCGCTGGCACCAGCAAGGTTCGCCAACTTTTTTTATTTTAAATCGTTTTGGATCTAGTAGCATTAGGTCACGTTACTACAACTTTTCCACCACAACAAATGATTTTAGCCCTTTGATTCAAAATGTATATTACAACATCCCAAAAATTCAATGGATGTCGAGATATCTCAACTTTAAGGAAGCGCCTGTAGGCATAAATTTAGCAATTGCAAAAAAGCAGAAGAGAGAGTTATAAATAGCTTTTGCCTGTTAGACATTTTCCTTATTACTTTCTGAAACACTGCTGAAATCACACTCATTGGCTGCCGCACCCGCCACCGCGCATACCCTTTGCTCTTCAGTTCAGTTTACTTTGTCTTCCATAGTTAATTTGCAAAAACCTTATTCCCGTCAAATCATTTCCTGAGACGAAACGCAAAAAATCTTCTTTGACGGGAGAGTTATCAATATCAACCCGTAACGCGCACACAACGAAAATTTTTCTTTCTGGGACACATCGGTCGTCTGGTGGTAACCTGTTAAAAAAAAAAAAAATTACTTTATTTATGTCTGCACAATTTACGCTGAATGAGGATGCCAAATTGACTGAATTAGATCATTTTTGACTGTATGAAACTGGCTATATAACAGGATATTTTCTACCACTAGTTTTAATGTCGCAATCAAAGAACATGGTCCCGCATTATCACGATATCTTAAGAACTCCAAAAATAGTGCCCATGGTTCCACAGGCCAGAGAGTTACGATTCGACCTGAGTCAGGATGTCCACGAACGATATATTTTGCCTACCACAGAATCGAAAATTGTTTTCAAACACATTGGAATAGCCGCTTTCTACTGTCTTCGGCCCCCTTTTCTTCTGGCTGTCATTGTTCGTTGTATGCT
The DNA here is from genome assembly GCA_015478945.1 of Trachelipus rathkii. Lineage (NCBI taxonomy): Eukaryota > Metazoa > Arthropoda > Malacostraca > Isopoda > Trachelipodidae > Trachelipus > Trachelipus rathkii. The sequence goes on along the minus strand of JABUQX010134228.1, from coordinate 10,242 downwards.
CTTCGATTTTTTTCCTATAACCTTGCTTTCCTTCCAACAAATCTCTCTTCCACCCGATCTGTGAATTTATTGCCTCTGTTTTTTTTTTTAAGATTTCAAGGCTTTCCCCTTAACTTAAGCAACTTGATGATAACGTGGTGGTCGAGAGACTGCGCAATTTGCAATGAAAGAGAAAAAAAGAAAAAAGAAAAAAAACACAAATACTCCTGTTGTTATTTCCTTACCTTCTTCTTCGTTTTCCAAAACAATACGCAATATTGAAGCATATAAACCCCAAACGTTTTATCAGAGTTAAGCTAACACTTAATGAAATATTCTATACCGGCCTTTGCCTCCTGAGAAGAAATAATTTTTTGAATTTGGTTCCATCCCAAAGGAATTTTTAATTATTTCCACTTTCCCCTTATTGCTAAATACCTCGTACCTATATGTCAGCTTGAAGTTAATTTAATTAATTTAATTAATTTAATTTTAACATAATTATTTTTTTTAACTTAATTTTTTAATTTTAATTTTATCGTTTAATAATTTAACCTCCCTGCACTTTATTATATTAACCGGAATGATAGCTTAAAGTTTTTAGTTCTGTCTCTAAAAAATTTTGTTGACGGCGGCCATTTGCCCCCTTGGCCACCCCCCCCCCCCCCCCCCCCCCCCCCCCCCCCTGGATACGCCACTTATATATATATATACACTAATATATATATATAAATATGGAATTATAATCATATATTATGTATATATATAATATATATATATATATATATTATAATATAAATATTATAATATATATATTTTTATATACTTAATATATATATATATATATATTATATATAATATATATAATATATATATAATTATATATATATATATTATAAAATAATAATATATATAATTAAAAATATAAATATATTATATATAATTATATATTATTATATATATATATATAGTATTATATATAATATATATTTATTATATATTTAATACTATATATATATATATATATAAATATAATATCTATATAGTGTTAATTATATATAGATTATTATTATATATATGTATATATATATATAATTATATATATATATATATAATATATATATATAATATATAATAATATATAGAATATAATATTATATTAATAATATATATATATATATAATATATATATATATATATATATATGATATAAATATATATAGATATTATATATTTATTTTAATAAGGCTTTTTACTCGTATTAAGATTAAAAAATAGGGTTTTCATTTTAATGATTATATTCCTAATTTGTAGGCAGCTCATTGTCTCGTTACCACAAAATCGGTCGATTAATAAGAATGTTATTGAACCAATTGCTACAATAGAATAGAAGAGCAAAAAGAAAGTGCAGGGATCCGTATCTGGAAGACGGTTGCCGTACGCAATACTAGAGAACTATAAGGAAAAAATGCTTTATTTTGATATCCCGTACTTTATAAAGGAAACCTTGTAATATTGGAAGTCATCGAGATATATCATGCTGTTATTCACTTCAAAACGGACAAATACCCCTTATCAATAGGGACTCATTTAACAATGGAACGTATTCAAGTGTCACGTTATCCACATTCAAAATATTTGAAACCTCTTTGCACACAGCACACTACCACCTACACCCTACACACACACACACACACAACACACACACACACACCACATAATATATTATAATATAATATATATTATAGATATATTATATATATAATAAATTATATTATATATATATATATAAAATAATATTATAATAATATATAATATATAATGTTTTTCCCGCATTATTCATGAATATATTTAAACACTTCTATTAAATCACGAGTATATTTAATGAATAAATTATAGCGGATGAAGAGCCGCCACAAAGAGTCCATCGCGATTCGTAATTTGATTTTAAATATGGTAATAAGGCCCACACCAAGGGACGAGATTAAGTCTTGAATAACGGCTTCATTCATACAAAGTAAATATTTGAAGATAATTAAAAATTACTATGTTATGAATTCAAATACTAAAGTTTGAATATTTAAAACCAGACTTGCTTATATATATTATATATTTACTCTTTTTCCTTATTCAGTTATTAGAATTAGTGTAGTTTATTAGATTAATTAATCAGTAAATTCGTATTTAGGATGGTTATTGGAGTTGGTTATTGGAGTCGTTGAGTATATTATTTATGGGCTTTTCCTTTTTTCAACTGGTTTAATCTTAGATATTTTGTAGATAATTAATGTTTCTGAATTATATATAGAAATTGGATTTTTGAAACATTAATTGGAATTTAAAAATATTGGTTAAAAGGATTAAATATAGAATAATGGAATTAAAAACAAAAACTTTTAGATCGGAAGAATATATTCCATTGGTTACTTTTAATGGCGGCATTTATTTAGTTAACTACTAAATGTTAAAATGTAGCAAGAACGGGTAAAAATGTGAACCTGAAGATTATATATTTAAAAAAAAAAATGACTAAAATATATTTTAAAATTCTTCTTTTTATTTTAATAATTGAATAAATACAAAGATTAAGTATATGAGTATATAGGGTTAATATAAGTATTTATATATATAGATATATATATATATATACATATAGCGAGAAGGAAAGGATTATTATATAGTATATAGATAAGTATATAATATATTAATATATATATATAATATATATTAATATTATATATTATAAAGTTGTTATATTTATATATATTTTATATTAGTTATTTATGTATATAATATAGTATATATATATATTATATATTATATATATATATATATTATATATATATATTATATATATATTAGGGGATGTTACCGGAACCAGGTTTTTCCGGCCGGGAACTCCGCCGGAACCTCGATTATTTGGTTTGGATTTCGGAAGTTCCCCTGGTTTCCCGGCCGGAACTTAGTTACCGAGGGTCCCGCCGGCCGAAACTAACCAGGAACTTTCCTCTACTTTTCCATTCCAATGTTCTATTACCTCGTAATTAAATCAAGCAATTATATTGTCATTTACACCACTCAGTGTTAATTAGCAATAAAAAAAAAAAAAAAATATGGTAAAATATGAAAGTATTATACAGTCGTCCCTCCGTATATATATATAGTATTATAAATATATATTAATATAGTATATATATTTTATATACAAATTATAATATATATATATATATTATATATATATATATAAATATAATATATATAATATAATATATATATATATATATATATATATATTATATATATAGGTTGGCAGATATGCTTCTGCACTTAAACAACATCTCGAAAAATCGCGTTATAAACTTTAAACGCCCGCTGAAAAATCGATTAATTTTTTAAATAAATTTTACCTTTGTTTAAGGTGAATAAATATTAAAACAAAATAAAAGCCATTATTTTATTTATCCTTAATAATAATTAAATTAAATTTTGCAGAGGATACAATTTATTTACAGAACAGTATTTAAATATATTTTATTGACTACGTTTAATTAGTAGGAAGTTATTACATTACAGTACATTACTCTACATATCTTAAAATAAGGAAAAAAATTTTTTATTTTTTTTTTTAAATGACAAAAATATACAGAGTAAAAAAAAAAATTTTTAGAAATTTAAAATTGTTTATAGTAATTTAAGTAAATAGCCTGAGGACTGTAATATAAAAATTTTAAAGTAAAAAATATTGATCACAAAAATAGTTCTTTCAAATTATAAATGAAGTTAAGTGTAGAGATGAAGCAGTCCGAATTCTTGTAGGTTGTATTGGCTGGCTCTTTTTGAGAGAACTACAGTCGTTATCGGTTAATGACGGCTTTTGCCTTTGTTAGCTCACCAAGATAATTCTTCTTTTTTTCTTTTCAGTTCATATACTTAACATATGTTAGTATTATTTTTAGTTTTATTTTTGCCAATTTTAATTTTAATTTTTATCTTGGTTTAACACAGTGTTTACAGAATTGTTAATTCTTTATTTTTGTAATTTCTGTTTATCTAATTTTTCTTTTATTATCTTTTTGCCAACCGCGATATAGCAAGATCGCGTCTAAAGACCGCAGTTCTCGAGGGACGACTGTATGTGAACAATATCATGATAAAATGAGCCTTCGACTCCTGGACTTTCGAAAAACTTTAAATATGAGAACAAAATTTTTCACACTCGAAGGTTTAGCTTTAATACTCTAGATACGGGCGGGGGTCTGGGAATATATTTGATTTTTTGGAGATTTTTTATTTTTTTATTTTTTTAGACACAATTTTTTTTTAGATTATTATTTTTTATTAAAATAGTTATCTGATTTAGTTTCAATTAATTGTAGTATTTTGCTAGTTATAATTATTCAGTTTAATAATTAATCAGTAAATTATATATTATATATATATATATATATAAATATATTATATATATATATATATAATATAATATATATATATATATAGTATAATATATATATTATAATATATATATATATAATATATTAATATATATATATATATATATATATATTTAATATATATATATATATATATATATATATATATATATATATTATATTAATAATGTATATATATTTATATATATATATAGATAGTATATATATATATAACTATATATATTATATATATATATTATATATATATATATATAAATAATATATATTATATATATATATATATATATATATATATAAATATCGGGGTAGTGAAACCTGGGGAAGCCGTTATATATATATTATATATATATATATATATATAATTTATATATAATATATATATATATAATATATTATTATTATATATTATTTAGATATATATATATATATATATAGTTTTTATATACTGTATAATATCTGAGTACTCTAATTTTATTTATTCTTTATCTAAAAATGACTTGAAACAACATGGATGAATTTACTTATTATATAGATGAAATATACTTCATCATTGAATTAGGTATAACTAGGATTAATTGATTTAACTTTAGAAAAAAGTGGCTCTAAAAAGACAAAAAAAAAAAAGAATATTTTTTAATAAAAAAAAAAATAGCGTAAAAAATCAGGCTTGATTTAAATATTTGATCTTTTTTTGTGCCAATCCTGCTCTAGAATATAACCTGGGGATAAATAAAATTTTGTTACAGGTCATTATTATTATTATTATTATTTTATATTATTATTATTATTTATTTATTATTATTTTATTTTATTATTATTATATATTATTATTATTATTATATTATTATATTATATTATATTATTATTATTATTTTTATTTTAATTTTTATTATTATTATTATTATTATTATTATATTATTATTATTATATTTTATTATTATTATTATTTTATTATTATTATTATTATTATATTATTATTGATATTATTATTATATTAAAAGAAATTAACTTAAAGTAGAAACTACTACAAAAACAAAATATTACTAAACTGTTTAAGCAAAAAATTTTAAAATTTTTAATAACAAGTTCCATAATTTCTTACTTAAAATGAATTTATTTGAATTTGAAATGTTGTGGTGTAGGGAAATAAGTTGCTCTCCATGTTGTGGAGTTTTTAAACGTCATCTCTTATCCTCAAACACCTTACCCGCTTCTGAAAAAAGCTTTTTAAACTTTTGAAGACCGCGTGAACTTTATTATAAGTTTGCGTTCCAGAGCCCGACGGCAGCCCGGGCCGGGGCACACAGGCGCAACATGCATCGTTCCAAGCCCTTTGTTGCACGTCTTTACGTCAGTAAACGTCACAGCAGGCGCGCCGTGTTAAATCCTCGATTCAGGAATTAATAAAGGCGCCTGCGCGGAGAGAATTACGTTTTTTACAAACAAATCTTTTACAAAACATGTGTCGGAAATTGGCTTGCAAAATTTTTAATATTCAGTTAACTTTTATTAAGCGATACCTAAGTATATTCGTATCATTTCAGTAAAATAGATTACATTATAAGTATAAGGAGTCATTGGCGTTTAGGGCAGATTTCATTTTAGGGGGGTGGCAAAGGTGGAAGTGATATATATATATATATAATATATATATTATATATTATAGAATAGAGATAGATTAATAGTATAGTAATATATATATATATTTACGGATACCTTTTGTGAAGTTATGTCTATTTTTATTAGGATCCTAAATTTTAAGTTTAAAATCAATTAAGAGTTAACATTTAAAAATTATCTCCTCTTCTTTTGAAAGTGTTTCTTAGAAATATAATTTATAATTTTATTTCTGTATCTATTTACGTTTCTATCTATCTTTAATTCATATTACAGTTACTCATAATCCTATTCTTTTATCTCTCTATCTTTAGTTCTTCTTCTGCCTTTTTATTAAATGGATTTTACTAACTGCAGATTTTAACCTTACAATGTTATTAATACCTTGCTCTTATATTGAAAACGGTTTATTTCTATTTTATTTTGTTTATCAATTAGTTTATTTATTTAATTTAATTAGGGAGTCAATTTATTTTTTTATTATGCACAATGATTTTCTTAAGTGGTGGCAGACATACTTTATCTTCTCTCTGGTTCTATCCCTCCCCCCTGTATACGCGCTCCTTCTTTTACATTAAGAATTAATTAGTAGCTCGTATTGTACAATGCTAAGCTTGATCCGTACGTAGCTTAATTTCTACGGCTTATCACATAGGTTACTCCTAATAATAATTTCCTGTTCTTATATTATATTATGGGTTAATTGTACTATATATTTGTTCAATCCGAACGTACTCTCCGATGATCGATTTTATGCACACTAGCTTATCGAAACACAGGCTATAATATAGAGATTCCTATTTATTATACTTATAATAAATATTTTAATTTATGATATTCCACTTAAATCTCATAATAATTTTGGTGACATTTGCAAAGTGAAACTATAAAGTCATTCACTAAGTATTGTGAATATTACATAGATGACAGCATACTTTTCTTAGAGAGTGATACATTATATCACATGAGCCTCACTGTGCGTGTTATATCAGACAGAGTTTTAAGTTAGTAAGAAATAAAAAATACTAGCTCTTCCCATATCTTTAAGCCGTGGAACGGATGATGCGCGCCTCGGTTGTGTTCGTACATAAAGTATACGATTCTCCATGCAAACTGCCTCGTAGTATCTCACATTAAAATAACAAAAAAAATTTATAACTGCTCACTGTTTCATCAGAGTAAACATGAGAAATTTATTAGTACCTGGAACGGCGTGAGTAGCGTACCCGTTCGTATCATGACTGGCCAATATATTAAAGCTAAATATCTCATTATACTTTAGATGATATTCTATGTTATGTATAACTAGATACCGTATGAATTAGTATCTATTCATAATTATATAAATAAGTTTAACCTTTATATAAAATAATTACAAATTTTTGGAAGCCATTTTCGACGAATCCATTTTGTTATGGTTAATAAAATAAGAGTATTGTTGTGAACTATAGTTATATTACTTTACTAGCTCCTCAGCAGTATCACCGTCCGTATATATAATGCTCTGATATAAATATCGAGATATATTTATTATAATAACAACGTGAGGGGCTACTGTGAGATCAGGTGTAACGTATACGTGACTAGCTGAAGTGCTCAGCATATAAATACTCGATAGCATACTATATAGGAAACTCAATGCAGTAGGCCCATGATCACTCACGGGCTGCAGTCGGGCTATCTTAGGGAAACGCTATAGCGATAATGTGATAAGGTGGTATAGCTAGAATAGTGATGCGTATAAAGCCCAGTAGGTTACCGGGCCGGGAACTTTCCGTACCTAGGAACTGCAATCCGAAACCATGCCTCTACCGAACCATATAATATAATCATATAGTCCTACACCCTTATTATATATATATATAAATATATTATAAATGGACTAATTTATAAGTGGTTGACTCGTAGTTAGAATATTAGTTTATGGTTAATTTAAGTTAGGTTAGGTTATGTGACGTTATGGTTAGGTATAGGTGTATAAGGTTAATAATTTTAATGTGATATTTGGTTATATTAAAATTGATTTTAAATTATAAACGATTTACATTAATTATGATTGTTGCTCCTGGAGAGGTCAACCACTTTAAATATAAGATAGCGTCATGTATATTAATTATAATATATATATATTATATATATAATATATATAATATAGTATAATATTATATATATTATAATATATATATATATCTATATATATATATATATATTAATATATATATATATATATAAATAATTAATATATATTATATATAGCTTATATATTTATATATAATATAATAATTATATATATAATATATATATATATGTTACGTTTATTCGGAGTTTAGGAGCCCTGTTAATTAAGTTCAGGTATATAATATTAAATAAGAGTGATATGATAAATATTATATAATTAAAAATAAGTTTTGTTAATATATACACACAGTAAATCTGTCTACTTAACATATTTTATCATAACCTTAACAAGTTTTCGGACATAAACTCAAACCGTTAGATATGGCAACGCTTTTTGCGTCACCATGCATGGATCGGAAAAATATTTAAAAAATGATTATCGAAAAAAAAAATCGATATTCGTCATGCAACACTTAGTTCACCAATTACCTTATATAATCATAATATTTTCAGTTAAAATCTGAAACTCAACGATTCCTTTTAATCATAATCAAATAATTTAAAACTACTCAAAATATTTTTTCACCTTAACAGCAAAACATCCGAACTTCCTTACTGGCTTACAGTTCCTACTGACTCTGATCGATTCCGGTAAATGAACCCTTTTTTGATGAGGGTTTCGCGGAAGCGATATTGTTTAGAACTATTTAGAAATTTAGCCTAGAGCTGTTGTTTCTTAAGTTTCAAAATGTATCCTTAGCAGGAAGATTTGGAAACATTTTAATTCTTAAAAACTTATCTCAGATCTTCAGATTGGATTTCGTAAAGAATGATAGACTGGTGATCTTCTTTCTTATAAATGTTTGTCTTCTGCTCTTTGAAATTTTAGTGAATCTTATGCTATGCCACTGAAGTTATCGAAAGCCTTCGATACTAGTAGTGTCTAGCATAGGGCTCTGATTTCAAAACATCACTATTTCGATAAACATCTTTATTTATGATTTTCGTTTCGATCATTCTACAGCAGCAAATGCAGATGCTCATGTTCTGATGCAGATGTTCAACGTTCATCTTTTATTTCTTTTATATCAATGGTGTTCCCAAAGATTCTCTTCTATCTCCAGCACTTTTTTCCTATTTTCCTTTAATGTCATTTTGCCTGTACTCTACTGTCATATGCCAATGACTCTACAATTCATTGCTTAAAATGTCTCCCACTGCTCCGTAAATAGCTGGTGCTTGCAAGATGTTGGAATATTGCCAACTCTAGGCATCCTAGATGTGGAAACTCATTCTGTTCCAAGTAACTAACAAGTATTTTTTTCTTTATTTCTTACTTTAATTTTTTTTACAGATATTTCAATAATTAATAATTCATTATGTTTTTATTTGGCCCAAATTTTCTTTGCTTTTATAAATTATAGAAACTGAATATGGGAAATGATTTCCTGAATATATGCAAAATAAATTACCAATTCTGCATGTTTTTCAACTTCTTTTCTTCTTCTTATATATATATATATATATATATATATATATATATATATATATATATATATATATATATATATATATATATATATATATATATATATATATATATATATATATATATATATATATATATATATATATATATATATATATATATATATGCGCTAAAAAGCTGATCAATTAAAATGAATTTTAAATTATATTTTTAACAATAGAAGTAAGTCGATTTGTATATTTAGATATACATATTGAAACTTGAAAATAAAAAGAAAAAAAAAAAAGAAAAAAACAGGAAATGGAGTGGGAAGGTTAGGGGGTTGAAGGGGGTGCTGGGGAATTTGGAGAAATTGAAAATTTTCTTTGATTGTTAAAGATTCGTTTCTTAAGATGATTTATCTTTTTCCAATATATCATTATTCTTTAATATATGAAAGGTCGTTATATATATATATATATATATATATATATATATATATATATATATATATATATATATATATATATATTGAAGTGCCTCCCCATGTTTTCGGTTCACGAGCCGCCACTGATATATATATATATATATATATATATATATATATAT
>JABUQX010134227.1:10000-35875 GCA_015478945.1 Trachelipus rathkii | reverse complement strand
AACAAGTATTCTGGTGATAGCTCCACGGAGAGAGTATATTGTCGACACATTAACGACCAAAAATACCACGACCTCAGTCCAACACAAAGCACATGATTTCGAAACATTTTTTATTCTGAGAATATCGTTACAGTAGACAAATAACACTCTTTAAGTATCGCTCTGTTTCATTGTGTCAAGTGACATGCCCTATTTCTGGTTTAAGATTTTCAAGATCAAGATAAGGGCCTAAGTTAAACAATACATTCTTAAGAACTGAAAAGAAAAAGTTTGTTTATAAATTATTATTTCGCGGCGTGACGTCACGATTCTCCAAAAATCCAAAAGTCCAAAAAAATCCAATAAAATCAAAAATTGATTTTTCTCAAAAATAATCATACAAAAAATAAATAAATGTCAAATAAATTAAAGTATATATATAAATATATAAGTATATAATACATAATATATATAAATAATATTAATAATTATAAATAAATAAATATATATATATATATTATTGGATTATAATATGATATATAGATATATAATAACACAATATAAAGTAATATGTAGTAGTAAGGACATTCTATAAGATTTGAATCCATTTATACGGGCGAAATTTTCGATGTTTTTTATCATTGAATTTTAAATACATTTCACCATATTATGCGAATAGGAAGATTATTTATAGCGTTATTTGCATAATGCTGTATACAATTTAAATATATAAGTAAAAAATATTACTGATTATACAATATTTATTATTATTTATCTATTAATTATTATAATAATAAAATTATTCTTGTAAATAGGATTTAATTTTGTTCTAAATGTTGGGGTCAGATGACGGATCGGTCCAGAGCTATTGTGAGAACAGCGACGTTAGTGATATCGAGCTGAGAGCTATAGTTACGCGCCATATATGCTGATTATTATTGATTTTGAATTATTATTATAATTTATGGTGTATTCTTTGTATTTAAAAAAACTCCGCCGAGCGACCCGCAGCGGGGCCAAGCTCCCCACGCGCTCTGCGGGGGAACGGGGGAGTGATATAAGAAGGCGGGGGAGGGGGGCCCGAAGCCCACCCCACATTCCGATCAATAACATAAAATATATACAATAACAAATATCAATTTCTTATTGTCAAGGTGTTTCTACAACTTTAACGTAACTACATTCATCAAATTTAAACTGAAAATTAAATAGCCTAATCACGGCCCAAAGCACTCATAGGTTTTCCAAAAATGAAAATACCAAGCAAAAACAATCATAAATATTTTAACAACCAGAAAAATTTTTCTTTAGATGACTTTATTACATTTTGAAATCCCGTATTTACTAATGTATTTAATCTCAAATCATTGAAATAAGTACATTTTTTGATTATTTGCTCCTGTGCCACCTATCGTGTAAAAAGGATTTAAATATATATATATATATATAATATATATAAATATATCTATAATATATATAATATATATAATAACTATATATTATATAATATATATATATATATATAATATATATATATAATATAGATATATATATATACAATTAGAACTAGGTTTAGACACCCTCTATTTATTACATTTTTTACGTAGGCTTACAGTTACTGCGATACATGTTCAAGAATTGTATCGAACTTGAAAAAACCACATATCTGACATGTGGATTCTAATTTTGTAAATAAACATAGTATTTTTAATTATGGGTAATAGTAGTAGCAGAGTGGTGTTACCCCATATTTTGTTATAAATAATCACCAGAGATAATCGCTACTGCTACAATAAAAAAAAAAATAATGATAGTCCCCGAGAGAGAAAAATGAAGATCAATTTCGAACTCACGTCTCGACTGGACATCGAGAAAGAGAAAGCCTCTCCAATTTCACAAGACCACATATGACCATGTATACATATTTGAGCATCGTAATATCGCAAGGGTAGTGGGTGTACATCTAGCCTCTTAAGTATCAGTGATGATAAGATTATGTCTTAGGGCAATCAACAGAGATAATCTTTACACCAGATTAACAATATGTCCAGTCTGAAAATTGCTTTAAAGCTGCAGTTAGTACCGGCAGCTCTCTAATTTCTCCAAGCACATATTATTTCTTTTAGACGTATGAGCCTTTATTTTTATTGGTAAATGTGTAATAGCTTTTTTAAAACAGATTTTTATTAAAAATCACAGGATATTACTCTAGAAAAAAAATAATAAGACGAATAGTGAAGAACGAAAATGTCGGCTCCTTTAGAAAAAAGTTACAGCCTCCTCAAATTGTTAAAAAATCCGCATAGCTTTTCAAATATGATCGATCAGGTTAGGTTTCATCAGCCCTCTAAAGTCCAGGTATGATAAGTTTCTGTTATGTTATCACAGGAGAAAAATCTATGTAGATATAAATCAAATCTTATCCTAAACCTGAAATAGGATGGCTCTAAACGAGCACCGAGGCCTCACTAATTTTTATTTAATACAGAAAGTCATGGGGAAAATCTTAAACTTCAGAGTCTGTACTTTTTTTTTCCTCAAAGAGACTTGCCGTATTTTGACTTTTGTCTTTGATTTTCGTTATTCACTATACTTACATTATGTATTTTTTTTAGAGTATATCGTATGATTACTAATAAAATACAATTTTTTTTTCTTTTATTTTATAAACATTTATGGGGGGTTTTACAACTTTGAGAGGCTGTAACCATTTTTTCCTAAAGAGAGCGACACATTTTTCGTTTTCACTATTCTCATATTATTTATTTAGAGTACATCCTGTGATTTTTCAATAAAAATCTGTTATAAGGGATAATTGTACATAATTACCGTTTCTATTTACATATATCTGAAGAAAATCCTATTGAGTTTAACAATGTTGAAGAGGCTGTATACTTTTTTTCTAAAAAAGAGCGACTGATTGTTCATTAATTTATTTTTAAAGTACGATCTTGTGATCTTGTAAAAAATCGGGGAGATGGGGAACACCGCTCTGCACTCCTATCATGTTTGAAATTACTTTTTTGGAGATGTTCAATGCCACCTTTTACTTTTCTAGAATATTTATCTATATTATTGCGTATCAGCCTTCATTATGGTTTCTGCAATGCCTATAGGGTCTATAAACCATTGGTAGGGGGAAACACACAAAAATACATACTAATCAAAAATAGGCAAATGATAACCGGTAAATCCACCACAAACCAGGCTCATCAAGCGACACGATTCTTTAGATAGAGCTATTTAGGGCTAGAGAGTAGAGATTGAAGGCATATCCAACAGCCACGGTAAAAAGTTAACAAAAAACAGCTTTGTAATTAAGCTGTGATCGGTTTGTTTGGTTTTGTAATTTTGTTTAATACTGTGATAACTTGCAAGATTTAGTAATGAAACAACTTCAGACATCTAGTTCTTAAACTAATTAATTAATTAAATTCATTTCTTAATTTCGTAATTTGTAGCACTCCAAAAAAAATATGAAAAGTATGTTATGAATTATCTGATTGGTTAAATTGATCTGATTCGTAATGGTGTAAGTGCCAAATCGCTCTGACGATCTTCATTTTCATTGGCTGCCATTTTCGGCTTTAAATAACTGGGTTAATCTAGTAAGTTCTAATTTTTTCATGATGATGCAATAGGAAAATTAAAAACCCAAAAATTTCTTAAATGTGCACTTATATTTATTTAAAGGTCATGTATTGTGACAAAAGTTTTTTTAACATAGAAATTAAACTTAAAATGACACCAAACACTAATTCAATGGAAAATAAAAATATAGACGTAGCTCGAGAAATGATGCCGTTGAAATCTTAGTTTTCCAATTTATAGCATAATCTAAGAATATCATGTTTAATTGGTGACGCTGTCTGGTCAACTATTGAAATTAAAATAAAAATCAGTTGTTTGTGTGAAATAATATGTTAACCTACTGTAGAATGTAGAGAAGCACCAAAAACTTTTATTTCGTTCTTCTATCAATAAATTATAATTTATATGAATATATTTTGAACCCAAATTAGGTTGAGAAGCTATACAAAATTTTTCCTTGCTTGCTCTTTTCCAGCAGGCCAACTTTGGATTAAATTCAATTGAGAACTGCAATCACAATAAACTGAATTGTTTGAGGATGATCGAATTTCAGCGAAGTCGGAAAACAAGAAGATTACTCTTCGCATGGTTTTGGGAACACCCTTATGCCATTTAATTTGTTTCCATGAACCCCTGCCATAGAAAACTATGAAAGGTTTTGCGACATGGCCTTGCAAACCGGCACGTAAATAAAGGAAAACACTCGAGTTAAATACGAATGCTATGCCTGCGAAAAAAAAACACAGCGGAAATCTTTGAAGACAGAGATTTTTGAGAAAACTTCTGGAGCAGAGCAGCGCCTGAAACCAGAGATATAGATGACCTAAAAAAATAATAATAAACAGCAAATGAGAATAAATTTAATATAGAAAAGAAGGTAAACATATCTGCTGTTCGTGAAGATTTTCTTAGATTTAGTGGCTTGAAAGCACAAAGAAATCTCTAATCATAGGCAATATCTTAAGACGATAAAATAAATAGGGAGACTTTCGGGTTAGACAAGCGATAATAGTGCAGTGTCCAATGAAGAAAGTTTAGAGGTCTTCAAATCTGGAAAATGTAACGCCAGGATGAGGAATGTAATATTTGATATACTCACATCATAGTGGAACTCAACAAACATTAGACTAACTATTGTTCACCAGCTGAAAACCGAATTAAGACCACATTTTGTTAGGTAATCAGCAGAGAAATTTTAAACAATGAAAAAATAGGAAAAGATTTCACAGAGACGAAAAGTGCAAACTGCCTCATAGTAAGAAAAAAAAACAAGTGGGAGGAGTATTAACTATGAAGGCCCCCCCCCCCCTTTTTGAGACTTAGAGAATTGAGAATGGATCAAGGTAATGTTGAACCTTCACTCAAAACCTCATATCCTATCTCTTTGAAATTCTTTAAATCACCAGTGAAAAGTTTGCAAAGTGAACTTTTTATCATCCTTTATTTTTCATTAAATACTACGTTACATCCTCCATCATTAGTGGGAACAACTGCTTCCTACCAAATTGAAAGTGCCTATTATTCTTTAAAGATGCTGCTGCAATTTGGTGAAAATTGTCCAAACATTTTGGAAGATTACAATAAGAAATTCTGGCTTCTGTTAATGAAGAAATAATATTTACCGCTACATATATAATATATATATAATATAATACATAATAATATAATAATATATAAACAAGGATTTATATATAAGTTATATATAAGACTAAAGAATAAATATATAGAAGTTAAAGTTTAAATTTAATTATAATATATACTATATAATACATATATTAATATAATATATAATATATTATAATATATATTACATATAGTATAATATATATAATAATATAATAATATATATATATATATAATATTTATATATAATATATCTATAATATATATAGTATATATATAATAAATATATTATATATATATATATATATATAAATATATATTGATATCTATATATATAATAGATATATATAATCATTATATATAATATATAAATATTTAAATATATATAATTATATATATATATCTATATAATATATAATATATATATAATATATATATATATATATATATTATATATATATATATAATGTATATTTAATATTAAGTCGTTAGAGTGGCTATATTTCGGACGGGTATGGAAACCTGAAAACCTGGCTATCCTGGAAGATCCATGGATCTGGAAAGCTGTGGTTTCCAGTTCCAGACCTGGGAAACGAGGAAAGTATTGATTGAAATTAGTATTCCATATCTCTGGCAATGGTAGTTTACCAGGATCCAGGAAAACATGGATCCTGAACTGGAAGATATATATATAATATAATATATATATATAGATATATATATGATATATATACTATATATACTATATATAATTTATATATTATATATATCTATATAATATATATATAGTAATATATAGTAATATAATTTTAATATAATATATATATATATTATATATATAATATATATATATATTGTACATGCTCTAAAAGAATATACAGGCTTAGAGAATATTGTCACATGCTTAGAGAATGCCGTTCAATGGCAAGAGATGAATGACACGCACTACGGTAAACACGCACACGCACACCACACACGCCCCGCACCCCCCGCCCGCACCCCCTGCCTATATAATTAGTTATATGTAATATATATATATATATATTTATATATATAAGTATATAATATAATAATATATATATATATAATATATATACTTATATATATATATAATAATATATATGAATACGATAGCGTAGTAGCGACGCGCCAACGCAGTGTATGTTCCGCGGCGTCTTTCGCGTCGGTTCAGCCGCCTCGCGAGAGACCGTCAAAACGCAGATCCTCACTGTTCATCGCCTGATTCGACAAATATAAATGAGGGGAAAAAATGAGAGACGGGGCATAATAGAGGGGAGAAGAGAGAGGAACGGGAGAAGAGAGGGGGGGAAGAAGGGTGAACCAGAGAAAGGATTTTCATTTCCTTAAAGTCTGAGTAATTCAAGTCCGTTAAGAGGGGAGGAAGAGAGGGAAAGAAATATAATTATAGCTTAAGCCTAAAGGTGTAAGGTATCAGCTGCCCAATATATACGTAAAATTATGTAGCTTTATTTAAGAAGGGGAGATTTAATTTCTTTGAAGTAGGTTTAAGGAAAAAATTTATGATCTTTTTCCAGCAAGGGTACTTAAGCTACAGACATAATAGGTTCTAGGTTACAACTCTTTATCCTTTCTTAAAACAAATTGTCAACCTAATTTATTCGTTTTATTTAAATTGGCGAAGTGTAATTTTTGAATGACATGCTTACAAACAATGTTACGGTGGAGGACAAAGAGCGTGTTTCAGTACAAGACTTCAAATTTCATAAGGATTAACTGGTGTGAAAAGAAAAATCTTTTACACTCTCAATACAAATACATATGATTATTATTATTTTATATTATCTATATAATTATTATATTATTAATTATTATTATTATTATGATTATTATATATTATTAATTAGTATTATTAATTTTTTTGTTATTATTGATTGATTATTATTATGATTATATTGATTATTATTTATTATTATTTTAGTATATATTATTATTAATAGTATAGTTTATTATTAGTATCATTATTATTATTATTCTCGCTAATATTATATAATATATATAAATTTTATTAGTATTATATATATATAATAGTAATAATATAAGAGATGGTATAAACTAAGCTGTGAGAATTTATTATAAATATAAAATTTATATATATATACTATAATTATATATATATGTATATGTATATATATATTGTATTGGTTAGAGGCACGAGAACAACTACATACGCTACATACATATATACAAATGACATACTACTATGAATACATGACATATATACATACATACAATACATTTACATACATACAACATACATACTACGATACCATAGCATACATAGCATGAATACACGTAATTCATAATTATATAGTAAATAATTAATATATATATATATAATTATATATATATATATATAATAGTTATACTATAATATATATATATAAATATAAATTATATATATGCAAACAAGCCGCCCCTGTGCACCCCCACCGCTGACCCCCCCTCAGGTATACTCCTCCGATATATAGTATGCTCAGATATCTATTTGATTTCAAGTCATATTTTGAGGTATCAGTGTTTGGGTTAATGACATAAAGTCTTGTACTATACAACTCAACGAGTGTATATGCTACGTATAAAGTTTACATCAAATAGAAGCTTAGACATATCAGCAACCTGACTACAGATATAGTATAGTCAAGCGTACAACCTAGACATACCTTGACGCTCACTAAAAGCAACATTGATCAAAGTCATCACTTAACCAGCGAGTAAGTAACTAACATACATACACGAAGCGCACTGTTTCACTGACTTTTCAAAGCATCTGTACCATATCGATAGGTATTCGTAGCCTTATCATAGGAAGTATTGATTAAGTATACAAAATATTTATCATAACCTCACCTAAGATCAATACTTTAACCCAGCGAATATATCTGATACGTAGACAAGTTGTCAACCATAATATAGCTAACATAGACATAACCTGAACTAAGAATATAATGTATCAGCAGCCAAAAACTAACCACAGACTGAGAGAAGAACATAAGTGTGACAGGCCACCGGGTTGCGGAGCGGTGGCGTGCTGAGTTAGTAAATGACAGGTTAGCTTGCAGCCTAGACGACAATTTCCGTATTTTCGAAAATTCGTTTGTTCAGGTTTTTCCCTAAATCGGCAACGAAACATATATAAGGTTATTGTATCTTTATTCATATAAGCTTAATTTTGACGTTTGACTTCTTTTTTTTTTTTTTGTCTAATTTTGAACTTTTTATTATATTTTTTTTTTACTTTTAGTTTTTATTTTTTTATTTTTTTTTTTTTTTTAAAATTTTCATGTTATAACTTAAATTTTTTTGTTTTTATGTTTTTATTTTACACATTTTTGTTTTACTAAATTTTAAGCTTTCATGTTGTTTTATCCCCCCACCACCCATCCTACCCCGCTGTGATCTATTGATTTATTGATCTAGTAAATTTATTTATTTATCGATCGTATGATTCAAAGTCATATTTTGGTAGAACAGAAGAAAATCGCATTTTGTATTTTGTTTTTTTTTTCTCTAAATCATTTGTTTTATAAAAAATTTCAAAGAAGTTTTCCGCTTCAGACGTTAAAGACAGCGCTTTCAATTCCCTAAAGTGATTCTTCCATAAAGACGGACATCACTCTTCACCCTTTCCATGATCTACATTTAGTAGTGCACTTTGCCTCTTTTCCACTGATCATCGTCATAGGTGTAAATCAACAGAAACACCTTTTTATTTACTTTTGTTTTGTATTTCTTTAAACATTTTGTTTTAAAAAAAAATTTATTCTTTTATGTTTACGACTTAAATTTTTTTGCATTTTACATACCTAAACGCAGTAAACGTTCAGTAAATTACAGTTATCAAAATCCATCCAACCACTCCTCACTCATTCCGTCGATCATGATCTATTCATTACTATTGATCTACTGATAATCTATTGATCTATTGTTCAAGTCTTTCATTAATGTCAGTGTTACATACCCTAACATCCAGATGACGTTGAGTGCTGTTGATAAATATAATCAACACGTTCAAGATTAAAATGAAAATATACAGAGACTTACTTTCAAACATGACGTCTCAAATTATTAATGTAAATTTCATTAAACCTGTAATATTAAGTAAGAGGAAAATATAATACTGCATCCTAGCCTAAACTGAGCATATCTAGCATCATGCTAACATAGGTACTAAAATTACGACGTTTCAACTTACCAGCAGGAAAGTCGCCATAGCAAGCTCATTCTTTACTATACACAACCGAAAAAAATTATTATATTCTTAATTATTATTATTATTATAATTCTTCAACTTCTACTTCTTCTTATGATCTATTATTGACGTGATATGATATTATATTATATTATATTATTCCTAATTATAATGTCATAGAACCTTTGCTGCAGGTCACGACTAGAAACTGGTTGGTAAATTGTTCTCGTACTACACCTATGGCATTACGTAATATTGTACGCTCAAGGGAATGCCATCAGAGAACTGTAATTTGCTACTGCATCACGGTCAGAAAGCCAAGAATATTCGAGGAAATGAACTTTTTTCAAATTAATCTTAATGATCTTTTGACATAATTGTGAAGTAACGAGATTCTAATTACTTGTACCTCTGACATCATTGAGCGACATGAGAAGGTAAACGAGATTTATTACTGTTTCACAATATCTTTTGACCATGGAGAAGGTAAAGAAATTTACTTACTTTTTGTCCTTACTAAGCAAATTGTTTTTTATCTTTAAACGCAGCATAGTTCTTATTATTATTATTATTATATTATTATTATTTAGTTTAGATTTTTATTATTATATTATATATTAATTATTATCATATTATTATTATCATCACATCATTATCAACATATATGTATAGTAACAGCTTCAAATCTAACGAATACTGCCGACACACCAATCAACACACACCACACAACCACACAACACATTATGAGCTCACACACAACACAACACACACAGGGGTCACCACATATAGACACTTTACTTAATACAATAGCCTGGCAATCATCGTACAATTACTGATCACATGACTGCTATTTCTATGAATCGTCAAGCAATTGTAACATTTTCTAAAAGGAACCTTGTGGAGACATTTACCTATTTTTCCACATTTTAATAATACAACATTTTGTTTTGTGATGTATGTTTCTTTTACGTTTCTATGATTTCCTTATATTTATATTTTATTGAAAAGTAGTTACATCTAGTTGCATCTCTATTAGTAGCGAAATGTTTGGCTTCTTATTTATTTTAAAATAATCGTATATATTTTAAAGAAACTAATTTATTTGCTTATTTTGTTTAAACGATGTTGGGATTTAACAAAATTTATTTCATTTTATTGTTTATAAACCTAAAAAATTTTGCGTTTTACATACCCTACCCTTTAAGCTGTAAAACAGTAAATCAGTAGATCAACCCACCCACCCCGGAATCAGGTCATTGAGTTATTGATGCATTGAATCAAGTCAGTTCGAGTATCATTTGGAAATACATAACATAAAAATAAGATGTTCTTTAACGAAATCTGATCTAACGAATCATAGTGCTGGGTAACGTGCAAGAGTGTTTCCATAGTAAAGCTAACCATATACAGTCACCTTGAATCTACAGAATAAAGTAAGTTAGCAACCAACGAAAAACCTACAAACGCTTAAGCAGAATATAACGAGCTGATCATCAACCAAGTTCCATCAGCTTACCAAACAGTAAAGTAACTAACGATGCATACAGAACGTACAACCTATTTCCACTTTTCCAGCACATCTCTAACATATCATGGTTAATTTTACATTAAAATTTATAATATTAACAATAAATTTATTCCATAACCTTTCTAATTATGCAAATAGGACCAGACCCTACGAATATAGTGGCTAACATAACAATTTTTTTTTTTTTTACGATGTAATAAAAGCTAACATCAACATGAACTCAACTTAGAATGATACTGTCAAGACAAACCGTACCACATATCCTCCACGTATGAATATCGGCTGAACATTCACAAAATCGATAACTTATTCAAAGGCTGAAGTAGCAACAACACAATAATAATAATCTTTATCCTCAACTTTTATCCAAACATAACCAGCAACACGCTAAACGCAGTCTATTATCGTAACAAAAATCCTTAACAAAATGCACAAATCCTATCAAAGATACTACATTCTTGAACTAAGAATTGAACCTTACCTATCATTCAAGTGTCTTGCAATCAATATATATACACGATTTTTGAAAACTAGAATAAAACGTGAACATTAAGTCAAAATTCTCAGTCAAAACTTAATAAAAATATGTAATGCTTCATTGAAAATTGAACGGAATAGACGCTAAACATTAGAAACTTTTTTTCTTTTTTTTAAGAACTTATTTCAAGTATTTTTATTTCATTTTAAACTTATTCAGTTGAAATATTGATAGTTTATTTATTAGTTTATTATTAAAATAATTCTATTAGTATTTTACAAAATAATTTATTTATTTTCGCTTAATTCTGTTAATTGAAAATTTCTTTCAATTTCACAGTGTAATAAATTTTCCTCTTAAACAAATAAAATTAAGCATTTACATACCCTAAAGGCAGTAATCAGTACCAATCGTTAATCAAACCATCCTACGCCAAACCACCTCCTAACCTTGCATGATCTATGATCATTGATTCAAGTCAATATTTTATTAATTTACTATGTTTTTATACAAGAACCCTAAACAGTATAATCTGCTAATTCAAACAACCGCCCACCCAACCCTCCCTACCATCATATTAAATTATCTAATATAATTTTGTATAATTTATATAATATAATATTATATATAATATATATAATATATATATATATATAATATATATAATATATATATATATAGATATATATATATATATATATAATAGAGCATAAAAACTTAACGATATATTAATAATAATAAAAACGGTAATAATAATAAATTCCTACTTAAAACTAACAGTAAGAACTAAAGAATTGATGCAAAAACTTATACTGATTTCACACTTTTCCAAAACATTCTCTCTAAAAGTATTAATGTCAATTTACATTAGCGTTGTAATATTTATGAGAACTTAAACCAGCAAATTACCTGAAACCCTACTAAAGCCATCGCATCCATTAACAATGTAACTAAAATTAGAAGTTGTCTAACTACCTACACCTAAACAGTGTAGCGAATCTTTACACAAAGGGTTCGTTTAGCACAATTCTGTTATCCTCTGAGAAGTGTGGATTGACGAAAGGAACGTGGAGAAACAAGGCCATCAAAAGCGTGTGAAAAAGATAATTTAGTTTGAAGGGGGAATACAGACAAAGAAGGGGTGTCAATTACACAACATACATATCACTGGCTTTCTGAGTAACGCACATGGGCATGAAATGAGCTCGTTCAACAACTTATATAGTGACTAGTGAGAGAGTAACGTTGTGTTATTAATTAATTAAGCGGTATGAAACAACATCGTGTACGGCAAACACATGCAGCACAACCATGACACCAATATCTCGATGACAGCCTAATAGCCACGCGCTGCCGCCCTTGGCCAAATTAATATAATTATATTATATATTGATACGTATATATAGTAATACTGATATTATTATATATTATAAATAATAAATATAATATATATCTATATAATATATATATATATATATATATATATCTATAATATATATATATAGTATATAATATATATTATATATAGATGTATATGCTTTGAAATATGTATTATATATAGATGTAAAGATGGCATATTTCTAGTATTTAAGTTTTGTAAGTATATATATAAAGATCTTCACGTTGTTAACTTTAATATTATTTTTGTTTTTCCACGATATTTTTTCTTTCACATTTTAATATAAAGTTTCGTTTCCTTATTAAATTTCTCTTTTTTTGTTTTCATTATTCTTCTTTATATGTATAATTTTGTTAAAAGTTAGTTATTTATTTTTAATTTTATATTAGTTTTATTTTATGTTCCCTAAGCACAGCAAGACGACCTCGGCCGCTAAACCCCGAGAGACTTACAACTCCAACCCAGTCGACGTAGAAACCTAGGCGCTGAAACGTCTCGAGCGTCTTCATCTCTTTACGTCCTCCACAGCTTTCGGGTGTATAACAATTAGATCGCGAGTGACCCGCGCAATCCTCTTGTGCCCATATATATATAAATAATATATATAAATCTATATAATATATATATAAATATATTATATTAATATATTATAAATATAATATATTATTATATATATATATATAATTATATATATATAATATATATATAAGGAAATAGTTTCCAAGTCGTAAAAGCAAACTTGTTCCTTTTAATTTTTCCTTTATTGACTAATTAGACAACTAAATAAATTCATTGACATACATTTTAACAATTAATAATTTACAAATATTAAAATATAATAATTACAAAAGTGTTATATATAAATATCATATACCGTATAACTATATATATAAATATATAATATTATATATATAAAATATATATATTAAATATATATATATTATATATAATAAAATAATAATATATAAACTAAATCAAGCCCTACATGAGCCTTTATGAAATTTCAAATTTAAACATTCTAAGTCTTTAAAATATGCTTATCATTTGCGTTGTTGCTCCTCCAGGAATAGTTTCTTATCTCTTCAACACCATCCGATAGCACATATGTAAAAAGTTCCCTCTTAGATATCATAGTATGTTTACTGTCAGGATCAGTCAGCATAATACTTTCCGCTCGCATTGTTTTCTAAAATAGAGTACGATGAATTTCTGCACGTTATTTAGATTTTAAGAAGTTCAATGAATAGTTCATATCATCAGTAGATTTTTTTATAAATGCAAACATATTCTTCCTGGAAACATAGAATGACTGCATACGTATGTAACCCAGCTATCAGTCTTCTTACATCTGATTATATCCCTCTCGTTCCTGCGAACTTCAACATATATTTCCATCTTCGCTGTATACTTTAATACTGATCTACTGGAGTAGTGGATAAATGTACATGAGTCATTAAATCCGTCTTCCATACGTAGAGAGCTCCATACTCTATCCTGTGTGTAATTACATACTTAGAAAAGGCAAGAGTAAGTTGTCTACCATCGTGACCTCCTCTTTAGGCTAATAACAATCTTCGGTGAGTCCAATAAAAAGGTCGGTAGAGACTGTAGAGTGACTTCTGATCCTATTCTTCCAACGGGTGACATATAGCGAGTAAGTTCATCCGCCGCTCGATAAAAATACGTTTGTTACTTGAGCATACAGGTTGATTAATACACGTAAATAAATTCAAACAGCCCATAGGTTTTCTTATATAAGAATGAAAACAACCGGTATCAGCAGATCTTTGATGTCCATTCTTACATATTCTTCTATAAGAGGTATAATTTCTTAAGTGGGTCATGAATAACACACGTAATACACTGATTAAAAAAACTACTTTCCAAGTGACATGGAGCACCAGAATCTGTTCAAAGGTTTCACAGTTAAAGCAAAACTATGGTTTAAAAATGTAGTTTAGTTCCTATAAGTAAAAAAATAAAAATCCTCCTTGTTCAAACATACAACTTTAAAATAGCCTGGTAATACAAAAACCAATAACCATAAATTCAGAAAATGAGATAAGGGATAATCAACCAATCACAGGATAGGTTAAAAGGAGAACCAAGATGAATATTTCGTCCAATCACAGGAAGTGCGAGATTCCTCCTTTTCAAATCTCAAAAGGTCCCTGAAACACAGTGGTGTTCAGAAAAATATATTTTATTTGGTTTTTTGTTCTTACTTGTTATCATGTTTCGTATTGTTAAGATTCGTTTTTTAGCCTTAACCTTAGGCGTTTGTAGATATTGCGTATATCGTTAGATTATCAGGAGTATGATATAATATATATATAATATTATAATATAAGATAGTATAACTGTATAAGTATAATAATATTATAATACATTTCATCTAATACAAAGAAGTAACATATATATATAAATGTCCACCAAGAGGGATGGGAGCGGGTCCTCGCGATCTAATTGTTATACACCCGAAAGCTGTGGAGACGCAAAGGCATGAAAACGCTGAGACGTTAAGCGCTAAGGTTCTAACGCTCGACATGGCGTTGGATGTAGTCTCTCGGTGTTAGCGGCCGAGGTGTCTTGTTGTTGTTAAAAGAACATAAAATAAAATAAATAAAATTAAAATAAAATAACTAATTTTTAGCAACATATAAATATAAAAAGAATACATAAAACTTAAAAGAGATAATATAGAAATACGAAGATGTTTTATATTAGACAATGTGAAGAGAAAAAATAATCGGAAAAACACACAAATAATAAGTAAAGTAACGACTTATATTTATAGTTCATATTTACTTAATAATAAAAATATTCTTATTATTAAAAATATTTACTAACTCTACAGATCATAATATATATATATATCTTATACTATTTATACTTATGATATATATATATATATATATATATAATAGTATATATATATATATATATATATATATATATTAATATATTAATTATAAAGTATATAATACTATATATCATATATATATATATATATTTTGGGTGTGTGTATGTATGTGTTCATGTGTATGTTGATGTGATTTGCGTACATTTTATACACGCATAGCAATTACCGCTTCATTCGTAAGTTGTTGAAACGCATCATACCATCTGTAGAAACAAAGCACGCAGATGTCATGTATTGAACCCGTTTTTGTTTTTCCCCTTCAAACTATTATTTTCCACACGCTTTTTGAATGTGCTTGTCTCAAACTCTTTGTATCCACCCTCTCAAGAAGATAACAGATGTTGTAACCGAACCCTTTGTTAAAGATTGCGTAATGTTTAGGTGTCCAGGTAAGAGCTGGCACAATCTTCTAACATTTTAATTACCATTGTTAATGAGATGCTTATGGCCTTGTTAGGTTCGGTAGGGTTTAAACTTTTCGCTGTTTATGTTTCTCATAATTATTAACAGACGCTATACTGGTATCAAATTAGACATTAATTTTTAGAGTAATTTGTAAAAAGTGGAATTATCTATAATGTATTTGGCCTCATATATTTAGCTACTGACTTTGCTATGTATAGTAAAGGAGAATCCTTTATTAATATAACCGTTTATTCGTGTGTAGGTTGTGTTAGGTTGTTAGCTCTGAATAATATATATTAATATAATATATATAGTATTATAAAAAATATAAATTATAGATATATTATATATTATATATAATTTATATACTATATATATAATAATATATTTGATGTTAAGAGGGTGGGGGCGGTGGTCTGATTAGCAATTTACTGTTTTAGGGTTGCTAAAAACATAGTAAAGATTTAATAACAATGGACTTGCAATCAATCGATCAAATACGATCAGGAAGGTTAGGAGGCGGGTGGGTGTTTGATTAACTGATTTACTGATCTTACTGTTTTAGGTATGTAAAAATGCGTAAAATGTTAGTTATAGAAATACAATGAAATAAATTTTAGTTAAAAAAATGTTTTAAACAGAATAAGAAAAATACTAAAAGTTTGCCGAACTAATTAATCGATTATTTAAATAGATAAAAAATAAAAATAAATAAGACTAAAATAATATTACAAAGTTAATGTAAAATTGAAACAAATAATTTTAATAATATATAAAAAATAAAAAAAACGTTGTCTATTGTTAGCGTTTATTTCAGTTGTATCTTGTTTTAGATTCGGATAGTTTAGTTATAAGTTTGACTGAAAATTTGCTAAATGGTTCACGTTTATTTCCAAGCAAATTCAAAAATGATGTTATATTTGAATATGCAAGACACTTTGAGTGTAGGTAGTGTCAATTCTTAGTTCAAGATGTAGGTATCCTTGATAGATTGCTCATTTTGTTAAGGGATTTGTTAGATAATACTGCTGTTAGCTGATTGCTGTATTTGAAAGGATCTGGGGATACATGGATTTTTGTAATGTGGTGTAGCTCTCATCACCTTTGATAAGGTATCGAACTTTGTGCATTTTAGCGATTCAATTCATCACGTGAAGGTATGTTAGGTTTGTCTTTGTACATTATATTCAAAGTTTCAGGTATGTTATGTTAGCTATTATTAATGAAAAAAAAAAAAAAAATGTACTTAGCAATTATTATTCGTCGGTGTAATGAATAATTAACAAGTATGATAATTTTTGTAAATATCACCATGTAGTGTAAAAGAAACATTGATATGTTAGAGTATGCTTTAAAAAAGTGTAATCAGGTTACGTTCTGCGCTCAATGTTAGCTACTTTACTGGTTTAAAGTGTGGAACTTTGTTGATAGTAGCTGTTTATTCGTGCTTTAAAGGTATGCCTAGGTGTTGTTTGTTGTACATTATATTCTTAGTTAGTGATGCTATGTAGCTTTATTAATGGGAAAAACTTTGCTACGTTAGCAATATATTCGTTGTATCAGTGAAAAGACTTTAATTTTTATTTATGTTTTCCTCATAATTTTACAAAATACGACTTGAACCAATAGATCAATAACTCAATAGATCAGGGTGTGGAGGGTGGGGTGGGTGGTTTGATCTACGATTTAACTGTTACAGCTTTATGGTAGTAACAAAGCAAAATTCGATTAAGTTCATCAACAATAAACTGAAATCAAATTTTAGTTCACAAAATGTTTACACGAAAACTAGAAGCAAATAAATAAGTTTTTTAACAAATTTATAGATTATTTAAATTAAATAAACATCTAAAAAATACAATAAAAACAAATATTGTTAATAATAGAACTTTTAATAAAATTACATATAAGGATAATAGAAACGTAAAAGAACTTTTCTGATCGGCCTCTTTCATATTAATGAACATGTGAAAATTAATGTCTTCCAAACAAGGTTAGAAAATGTTACAAGCATTTTGCTTGACAACTAATAGAAAGCAGTCATGTGATATAAGTTAGTACGATGAGTTGCCTAGGCTATTAATTGTATAAGTAAAGGTGTCATAATTATTGTGTTGTGGGTTGTGGTGTGTGGTTGTGTGTGTGTGTGGTGGTGTGTTGTGTGTGATGTGTGTGGTGTGGGGGTGTGCGGTATGTTAGATTTGTAATGTTCATATACATAATATAGAGTTGACTATATATATATATGATAAAAAATAAATATAATATAATAATAATAATAAATAAAATAATAAATAATAATAAAAATAATAAATAAATACTACTGTTAAGATTAAAACAAGTTGTAAGTAGGACAAATAGTGAATCCAAATCTCTTTACTCCCTCATTGTGGTCAAAGATCATGTGGAGAGAGAGAATAATCCGACCTTCTCATGTGTCAAAAGAGTCGGGCTTAAGAATGAATCTCGTTACGTCATCATCAGTCAGAAAATATTAAGATTAACTGATGTCATTCCTCGACATGTTCATTGGCTGACCGGATGGCAGTAGCAATAAGTTCTCATTGGCTATCCACTTGAACGTAATACATAATTTACGTAATCATAGGTGCAGGTAGAGAACATTTACCAAGCCCCAGATTTTTTATCGTGGACCTGAGGGCAAAGTGTTGTGACTCTATGCTGTGAATAATAAAATAATATAATAATAATAGATAATACTATAATAATACTTAAATGATAACTAAAATAATAATAATAATAATAATAATAATAATATAATAAAATAATAAAATAATAAGAATATTTTGTGCGGTTGTGTTTAGTAAAGAATGATTGCTATGCTGAATTCTGCTGGTAAGTTGAAACTTCTAATGTTATTTACTTTGTTAATGAATGCTGTCTGTCAGTTAGGCTAGATGAGATATACGTTGTTGTTTAGAAACTAAATCAGCAAAGCATTCATAAAGAGCTAAATTGATATTAAAATAATTTATAGACATATTACGGGCATTGAATACGTTTTAAAAGTATCTGTAATAATATTTCTATTATTTCGTACAGCAAATAGTTTAATAATATGTAACATAGCGATAGTAATCAAAATATGACTTGAATGAATAGTTCAATAGACAGTCGATGAGAGAGAGTCAATAGAGCATCGATCACGAATGACGTACGAGGGTGTTGGTGGTCCATTGAATTGTAACTGATTACTGATTTACTAGCTATTAGGCTATGACATATAATGCATAAACTATGCCATTCGACACGTAACGTCAAAAAAGAATCATGTTTTGGTAAAACAACAAATTGTTTAAAGAAACAAAAAGTCAAGACAAATAAATATAAAGTTTTGTGTTTGTTATAACACAAATGAACAAAAAAATTAGAATCAACTAAATCATCACGAGGAGAAGCTCAAGGATCAGTCAGATCTAGATCACACACGGAAATCGGGAAGGGCTGTTGGTTGATTTAACTGAATTTACTGCTTATAGGGAATAACGCAATTTTAAAGGTTATAAAACATGACGATAAATTTTTAGTAAAAAACAATAATGTTTGATTTAAAACAAACATAAATAAACAAGTTTTTGTGTTATGTTATACAAAAGTATGACTTGAATCAAATAGATCGATAGATCAATAGATCAATTAGATATAGTAATATCAATAGATCACGATGGTGTGTGGGGGAAGGGTGGGGTGGTATAACAAAATCATATAAAGCTTAAAAATTTTAGTAAAAACAAAAATGTGTAAAATAAAATTAAAAACAAAAAATTTAAGTTAATAAACATGAAATAAATAAAAAAAAAAAAAAAAATTAAAAAAAAAAAAAAAAAAAAAAGAATAAATGTAAATGAAACTGTTCATAACATAAATAGGACAATACTATATAATGTTTCGTTGCCGGTTTATAAAAAGAAAACGAGATTGAAAATAGAAATGTCAGTCCTGAGGCTAAGCCTAATGTAACTAACTCCGCAACCTGCACCGGCTTCCAGCAGCTCGGTGCTGTACCACCTATGTTCTTCTCAGTACTTGTTATTCGGCTTGGTACATATATTCTTGTTCGGTTATGTATGTTAAGCTTTATTAATGTTAAAAGCTTGTTAGCGGTTCAGCATATATTCGCTCTGGTTATATGATAATTAAGGAAAATTTTTGAGGTATGAAGAATTCACGATGAATGGAAAATTGAATAGAAGCATCAACAACAATTTCCCGTTTAAGTGTGAACAGGTTATATATACACTTTACCTTATTATATAGTAAGTTCTACCTCTTCAGACATGCCAACGATAACTTATGGACTATTTGCATAATGGCTGCAAGTTGAGCGTAAAGGTTGTAGGTTTGTCGTTGTCGTAATATACTTATGCTTAGTTCAGGCGTAGTTTGTATATTGTAGCTTATGTGAGTGGTAAACTTGTTACTTAGCCTATATAATCGTTACCGATTATATACATAAAAGACTTTAATTGTTTACCCCAAAATGAGTCTCAAAATATGAACTTGAATCAATAGTATCGGTCTGAAGCTATAGATATGGAAGGGAATGGGGGGGGTGTTAGTGGTGCGGGTGAAGGGGGCGGGTGGTTGACATATATATATATATATATCTATAATTTATCATATATTATATAATCTATATATTAAATAATATATACAGTATACTATATATATATATAATAATATATAGATGTATTATATGTGAAAACATCTATAAGACCATTGAATATATTACTATATATTATTATATGTATATGTATGTATGTAGATGTATGTATGTATGTAGTATGTTATGTATGTATGTAGTATTAGTATGTATGTATGTATGTATGATTAGTAGTATGTATTGATATATGCTACGTACGTAGACGTATGTTTGTGCGGCATCTCAAACCCATAGATGTTTATATGTGAATTAACTCTTATAGATAGTATATGATATATATATATATAAGGATATTATATATATATATATTATAATATATACTATATATAATATATATATATATAATATATAAGTTATATATATAAATAATGAGCAAGAAAATAATAAAAATAATATATAATAAGATAAATAATAAAATATATATAATAATAAAAATAAATAATAATAAATAAAATAATAATAATATATAATTAATAATAAAATAATATAAAGTATAATAATAATATAAATAGATAAAATAACTAAAAAAATAATAATATAATATAATAAAAATAATAATAATATATTATATTGTAAGAGTTAAAAAGATTTTTCACAGTTAATAATTATGAAATTTGAGTCCCTTGTACGAAAACGGTCTTCTCCCCTAAAACCATTAACTTTTAGAACCAGACACACATAGTATTTTCTATCTTGAAAGCATAATTAGTTTTTTAAAAGAAAGAGTTGTAACCTAAACCTTTGTCTGAGCTAGTACCTTCTTAACACAGTCATAAATTTTTAAACCTGTCATTTAAAGGGGAATTAAATCTCCCGTTCTTAAAAAGTCATAAAATTTTTACGTTTAATGGCAGCTGAACCTACAGCTTAGGCTTAAGGCATAATTAATTTCTTCCCTCTCTCTCCCTCCTTAAAAAAGATAAATTAATCTTTTAGACTTAAAAGGTAATTAAAAATTTTTCTCTGGTTGAACCCCTTCTCCCCCTCTCTCTCCATCTCGTGTAAATGCGCTGAATTTCCCCCTCTCTCATTTTCCCCTCATTTTTATTTAAGTCCGAAGCCAGCGATTGACAGTGGGATGCGCTGTTTTTGGACGGTCTCCTCGCGAGGCGGCTGAACCGACGCGAATACACCCGCGGAAAACATACAGCGTGCGCGCCGCATTCACTACGTCTCGTTATAATTATATATAATAATATATATTAATATATATATATTATATATTAAATAATTATATAGTACAGAGTATATAATAGTAGTAATATATATATATATAGTAATATTATATGATATAGCGGGGGTCGGGGCGGGGGTCGGTTGTGTGTGCGTTGTGCGTGCACCTGTCGTGATTTCTCTTGCATGAACGGATTCCTAAGCATGTACTATTATGCTTAAGCATCCGTAATATTCTCTAAGCAATACATAATATAATAATAAGTAATAAATATATATATAATATATATATATATATAAAATATTATATATATATATATATATATATATATATATAATTATAAACTTATATTATATATATATATATATATATTATAATATATTCCAGTTCAGATCCAGTTCCGATGCCTGGACAACAGTACGCATTTCTCAGAAAATACTGGATTCAATTTCAAATCAATACTTCCAGTTTCCAGGTCCTGGAACTGGAAACCCACTTTCCAAATCCTGGAATCCTCAGGATTCCATGATTTCAGGATCCATACCTCGAAATAGCACTCAACTACTTATATATATACAATATAATAGTATATATATATAATATATAATATATATAAAATTATTATATATAAATATAATATATATACTATAGTATACTATAATATATTTATATATATGTATATATAAAAATTATACTATATATATTAAATATATATATATATACTATATATATATATATATATATATATTATATAAATAAATATATATATATATATAAATATAATATATAATAATATATATAATATAGTATATATATATATATATATTTATAGTATAATATAATAATAATATTATCATATACTATATTATATATAATTAGTACATATATGGTATGGAAATATGTTATAATCATTTGCATATAATAACGACATAATACTAAATTGTAATTTATATGTTAACAAAAAAGCACTTTCATATATATTTGATGAATATATGAATACACATTTTCTATAATATTATATTATATATATATATAAATATATATATATATATTTTATTATAATATAAATAAATATATTTCGGCGGCTCCTATACTCGTGCTTTTCTTGGTAACAATAATTAACATTTATGAGTATATAAACTTGTTATATCAAATCATTGATGTGTGTTATCTTTATTTGAGAAAATTTATTGGAAATACTCTTCTATATTACCTAATAGATATATGTAAATTGAACACATAAAGTGTTAGGAATCATCGCTATAAATAACGCTATTCTTTCAATCACTTAAAAAAGGGCGAACTCTTCGTGCTTGCATGAAATAGATGAGATTGCATGTGTGTGTTGATTTATAGTATGTTAAATTGTTTATGCTGTGCCCTTTGGCATCTCTTACTTACATTCTTTTTATGCATAAATAAGGTGAGACTAAATTAAAGAGAAGTATTAAAAGTAATTAATATATATATATATAATATTAATACTATATAGTATATATAATATATATATATATATATATATTATATATATATATTATATAGATATAATAGAATAAATATATATATATATATTATATATATAATTATATATATAATATATATAGAGAGAAAGAGAGAGAGAGAGGAGTGTAAAAATACTGGAATCGCCGCTGATAATAAATTATATAATATATATATATATATATATTAATATATATATACTTATATTAAGTAAATATATATATATATATATATATAATATATATATAAAAATAATATTATATATAATATATAATATATATATATTTATAACTAACTCAAAAGGACAAACATTTCGCATGCTTTTGGAAGTGTCCCATTAGTACTCCTTTTCAAGACCATCCAGCAGCTTTTTACGAATCGTTTTATGGTTTAAAAATTGCAGTTTGTCAGCAGCAGAGAGTTGTAATAACTCGTGTCCATCAACTGGGTGGGCTTTTAAGGTTTGCACTCGTGTGAATTGACGTTGTTTTGGTTCGGTTGCAATAACTGCAACATCCATAATACGCTGCGAAACCAGTAGCAACAACTGCAGATGACATGTTAACCGCACAGCATCTCCTGATTGAAATTAATTAAAATAATTTAAAAATTCTCTCTCTCTCTCTCTCCTCTCCAGCTCTCTTCTCTCCTCCTCTCTCTCTCTCTCTCTTCCTCTCTCTCCCTCTCTCTCTCCCTCCTCCCTCTCTCTCTCTCTCTCTCTCCGTCTCTCGGTCCATCTCGCTCCTCGTCTCGTCTCCCTCCTCTTCTTGCGGGCTTCTCTGTTCTATTCCGCCCCCTCTCGCCGTCACTCCCACTCCCTCTCTCGTCTATGCCTCACCTGCTCCTCCTCCTCCTCCCCCTCCTCTCGGCCTTCCCCTCTCCATCCTCGTCTCACCCTCAACTTCCCCACTCCTCCCTCCTTCCTCTGCTGCTCTCTCTCTTCTTCTGCTTCCTCTCATCTCCTGTTCCTCTCTCTTCTCCTGATTTACCATAAAAAATGAAAATTCAATTTTATTAACTCTTTACTTAATAATTTGGTATCTTTCTTCATCTTGCTCCAGACATATCAAGTTAATTTTCACTTATATAAAACTTTCCTCTGAAATGATAAAATTTCTTTAGTGTTATTTTGTAGGCCCATAGTGAAATGTTCAATCAACATGTACTGTACACACTGTGGGAATTGGAATAAATTAAGAAACTTACTGTAATAGGCTGAAATATGCTGAAGGGGAGAGTATTGATTAACTAATTACGATTCAAAAAGTTTTCTTGATGTGGTTGGTATGTTTCCAAGAGTTAATAAAAATAATAATAATAATAATAATAATAATAATAATAATATCACTATTATTACACATCAAAATGGAACTAATGAAGAACTTTGTGAAAGGAAAGAATAAGGATGGAGAGGGGTTCAAGAACGTGAGGGAGAAAATTCCACTCCTGAGTGATGCTAAAATTAAGGAGGAATCTTCGCTGACTCCGAGATTCATGATCTTCTGAAAGAAGAAAACTTAAGGCAAATTTTCAATGCCAGTGAAAAAACAGCTTGGGAAGCTTTTGAAAACGTTGTTCATGGCTTTCTCGGCAACAAAAGGACGTAAAACAAGGGATATTCTAGGAGAGGCGAATAAGCGGCAAGCGAAATAAAAAAAAGGCGTTCAAACAACTGAGTGAGTCATTAAAACTTTCATAAAGTTTAGTTTTACCAGCCCTTTGTATTTTAAGATATTTATTATCATTATATTTGTAAACTATAATATTTCCTACACCTAAATTCAAAAATTCGTAGATAGTTAAAGTTTATATTTAACCATCTCATTAATACGTTTTTATAATGCAGTATATCTCAAAAACTGGAGCTAATATAACGATTTTAAAGTTGTATTAGGAAGCAGAGAAAATGTATTTTATTATTATTATTATTATTATTATTATTATTATTATTATTATTATTATTATTATTATTATTATTATTATTATTATTATTATTATTATTATTATTATTATTATTATTATTATTATTATTATTATTATTATTATTATTATTTTTATTATTATTATTATAATTATAATTATTATTTTATTTTTATAATTATAAATTTTATTATTACTATTTTTATTATTATTTGATTAATATTAACAGTAGTAATTGTTTTATTTGTTGTATTAGTTTTCTGAAAATTTTAAATATTGACCACAGAGAAACTTAAGCTTTTCCTAAATATATTTAAAAATTTCATACTTTTAAAAATGAAATACTTGAATATTTTGTAAAAAGTCTTCATTTACAGTTATCTTCTAAACTCGTTTGCTTTGGGATTTATTGTAAGTTATACTTATTGCTAAAAAAAAAA
>JABUQX010134227.1:0-2500 GCA_015478945.1 Trachelipus rathkii | reverse complement strand
GCTGGCCCCTCCCCTCGTTCAACTATATTCTCTATGTCTCAATACTAACACTTTCCCTCAGTGTTGGAAGCATGCACATGTCCAACCTATTCCGAAAAAAGGAAGCCGCTCTGATCCTTCCAACTATCGCCCTATAGCTCTCACCTGTATTCTATCTAAGATCTTTGAAACCATTCTTAACTCTCATTTCTTAGACCATCTGGAATCTCATTCTCTTCTTTCCGATCGCCAGTACGGCTTTCGGCGTTCGAGGTCTACTGGTGATATACTTTTCTATTTAACCGATTTATAGTTTTCCGCCCTTAGGAACTACAGGGAGACTTGCGTGGTGGCGCTTGACATATCCAAAGCATTTGACCGGGTATGGCACGCGTCACTGCTCTCCAAGCTTCTCTCCTTTGGGTTTCCTCCTTCTCTTTGCTTACTTATGTCTAGTTTTCTTTCAAATCGCTCAATATCGGCTGTTGTTGATGGGGCGACTTCTTCCTCCTTTTCTGTCAATAGTGGTGTTCCTCAGGGTTCTGTCTTATCTCCTACTTTATTCCCACTTTTCATTAATGATCTTCTCACCTGCACATCTAACTCTATTCACTCATATGCCGATGACTCGACCCTTCATTCTTCAATTCATTTCAATTCTGCTCCCTCTTTTACTTCTAGAATTGCCTCTCGTCTTAATCTTTCCGATTCTATTCTCGCTGATTGGTCTGGATAGAATTTCCGGGTGGGGTCGTCTGAACCTTGTGAAATTCAATTCTTTAAAAAACTCAACTTGTTCAAATCTCCCTCTCACCTTCTAACTTTCCTATCTCTTTCGACGGTTCTCGCGTCTCTCCTGTTGACAATATAAACATCCTTGGCCTTAACATAAACAAAAAAATGTCTTGGAAACCTCACATCACAACGGTTGCTAAGGCGGCCTCAAAGAAACTGGGAGTTCTGTTTAGACTGCGAGACTTTTTTTCCTCTTCACAGTTACTCCAGTTATACAAGGGCCTCATCCGCCCTTGTATGAAGTACTGCTCTCATATCTGGGGGGGCTCAGGTTTCACCCGGCTTTTGGATAGGGTCGAGTCAAAAGCAAAAAGACTTATAAACTGTCCGTTTCTTTCTAGTTCACTGACCCTCTATCTTTGCGAAGCGATTTTTGGTGCTTTATCTCTTTTCTAGGTACCGTAGCGGCCGGTGCTCAAGGGAACTTTCCACTCGCGTGCCACCACCTTTGAACGCCCTCATGGCACAAGGGTGCTGTGTCGGCACATGAG
Source organism: Trachelipus rathkii (assembly GCA_015478945.1). Taxonomy (NCBI): domain Eukaryota; kingdom Metazoa; phylum Arthropoda; class Malacostraca; order Isopoda; family Trachelipodidae; genus Trachelipus; species Trachelipus rathkii. The sequence continues at coordinate 1,235 of JABUQX010134227.1, read as the reverse complement.
TATTGTGTTGATATTATCAACTCCAGAATAGTTCACTGCGGTGCCTCCTTCTTTCCTGCCACCTCTCTTTTCTGTGGAATTCTCTTCCATCTTCTGTGCTTCCCACTCAATTTAATCCCCCTCACTTTAAAGCCCCTGCGTCTGTGCTCATCTGCGTAATTTGCGTTAGTTGAAGTTTTGTTTATTTTAACACCCCCTCCTTGAATAGGGCTTTGCCCGTGAGCGGTGGTGATAACTGTAAAAAAAAAAAACAAAATTAAATTCGAACCTTTTACCTAACGAAATGTTATATATATATATATATATATATATATATATATATATATATATATATATATATATATATATATATATATATATATATATATATATATATATATATATATATATATATATATATATATATATATATATATATATATATATATATATATATATTTATATATATATATATATATATATATATATATATATATATATATATATATATATATATATACTATATATTTTTATATATATATATATATATATATATATATATATATATATATATATATATATATATATATGATATTGATATCATATTTTGCGTATAAGGTATTCAATAACCTCGATCGTTCATAATCCACAAGTCAAGCATTCCATACCTCGTAAGTAGGTCAAGCATTCCACACCTCATAAGTCAGATATTCTTTCATACGAAACACGTTGCATTAAAATTTGGATATTCCTACATATGAAGCACCTCGCATATGGGTTTTCACTAATACATGTACAGGGATGCATGTATTCGCAGATATACTTATAAAATATATAAATATATATATATACATATATATATATATATATATATATATATATATATATATATATATATATATATATATGTATAAATGTATAAATTAACAATAATATATCTTAGTGTACGTTTACTAAATTACCTCCGATATTCATAGTTCTATGAGTCAAACATTTCCCTTCTCAAAGAGACAGATATTCGTCCATCACGGAAATACCTTCTACACACACACACACACACACACACACACACACACACACACACACATACACACACACACACACACACATATATATATATATATATATATATATATATATATATATATATATATATATATATATATATATATATATATATATATATTAATATATATATATACATACATTATACATCAGAATTAAACATTCGGCATTAGGCGAGTGTTTTTGTCAAT
>JABUQX010134226.1:2500-7500 GCA_015478945.1 Trachelipus rathkii | reverse complement strand
ATCATTTTGAAGATTCCTAGCTTCATTATTTATAATATTTTAAATCATATATTTTATTTTTAATACGAAAAGAATTTTTATGATTATTTAATTTTCTAGTGAAACGCGACTTTCTTATTTAATTTATTCACTCGTCCACAAAATGTCAAAAACACCTCCAGTTCCTCAAGATCCAACATCAACGCCTTCTAGCACAACTTCAGTCTTCAACCTCTTGGAGTTGGAAACTTTGAAAGTTTGAAGACCTGAAGAGTGCAAGAACCTGTTTTCAATTCTACGCACTTTTCCTTTTGTACATACGTCTGGTCATATTAAAATTAAAGCCTTTTCTCTCTCTGAGTGGTCCATAATATATATAATATATATAATATAGAGTTATATAGGATATATATGTATATATATATAATTAGATATATATATATAATATATATATATATATATTATATATATATATATTATATAACTATATATATATTATATATATATGGACAAAGTTACTTAACGGGCCACACGGAACGGGAGATCGGATAAAATTTGTATCTCTCTCTCTCTTCTCTCTCTTCTCCTCTATATGATATATATATATATATAATAATATATAGTATATATATATATTATATATATATATATATATATATATAAATATTATATATTATATATACTATATATATATATATATATATGATATATATATAGTTAGGTTTGTATTAAACCGTAATACTGTGAAATACCTAACAACTGCTCATTGTTTAAGAATGCAAATAAATCTGTTAACAACATCATTTCTGCCGTTGTAAAATAAAAAACATCGTACATCCCTAAAACTTTGTTATTTATTTTTTTTTTATTTTATGTTAGTTTTAAAAGCTTCACTTTTAAAATACTATATATAAATGTTTAAAAGAAAAGTTATATTTTATACCTCCGTGTTTCTTATTTTATACCATTTTTCTCGCATAAAAAATTCAGGAGTAACATGCGATATATATATATATATATATATATATATATATATATATATATATATATATATATATATATATATATATATATATATATATATATATATATATATATATATATATATATATATATTATATCTATATTTATTATATATATCTATTATATATATATTATGTATATATATATATATATATATATATATTTTATATTGCAGTATAATATATCAAATTATAATCAGATTATAATATTCTGGCGATAATATCGAAGGCGATATGATATTTTTTAAAATATCGATATGATCGATTTACGATAATTTTTAAAATTCCTGAAATTATATATATATATATAATATATATTAGATATATTATATATATATAATATATAGTATATATATACTTCATATTAGATATATATATATATATATATATATATATATATATATTATATATAGTATATGTAGCACTCCATTATAACTTTGTAAAAATTTTAATTTATGTTCGTACTTATGCTAAGATTTGCGCGAGCAAAATTTTAGCATAAGTTGAAATGAAATAATAAATAAACCCGTAATGTTGAGATACTCTTCAGTCAGATTAAAAATTCATCAATAAAAAGAGTCAGAAGAAATAGATCTCACTTAAGATACTCTCTCCAGAAATCCTCCAAACTTAAAAACGCAGCTTTCGGCAAGAGAGGTAAATTTCAAGGAAGGGCTGCGACTCCGAATTTCGATCACAAATTCTCGCACAAAAGAAGAGCAGGCAAGGGTGGTAAACGCGCTGGAAAGTCCGTGACTACTAATTCGCCTACGAAGAAAGAGTATCTCAACAGAAGGGACTTTTGTTGCTTCTTTACTATGTTAAATAAATTACTATCATCTTTTATAGGGTGCTTGCTCTAAAAGAATTCACCAACTTAGCAAGTTCTGCCCTATATAATTGGTGAACCCGGAGTAGAACACCCAGAACTTCAATCATCGCCTTCTGATAACCAAAGAAAAACAAACAAAATGAAGAAAAAACTACAATAACACAAAATCCCAATCAGAACACTTGGAGAAAATGACTCAAGCAAACGAACATTATCGATACTGGACTTCAATTTTCATTTCTAATTTTGGATTATGGTCTTCATCTTTTCACAACTCTCACAGTTCGAGGATTCATTGTCAGACATGGCAAACTTCTTTTACAGTATGGATTTCTTTCGTCATTCAAGTTTAGATTATGGGCAGAAACTCATTTTGGATTTCACTACGAATTCTGATTCCTTTTCGAATTCTAAATGGTTCTGTGACCGCTCCCTTTTATGTATGAAGACCTTAAATATTTGTCGAAAGCAAAGGACTCTAGTGATATTTGCACATGGCAAACTTCCAGACACTTGAGCATATTCTAAACTTCCAATTTCCCAGAAAGACATGAAAGGATTAGTCTATTCATCATTAATCAGAGTTAATAGAGATTTGTAAAATTGATGGAAGACACCGGAAACCAACTACATTTTTGTGACGTATTACCACTACGGAATTTTTACCGATTTTGCGCTTTTTGAATTCTTAGAAGAGTGGATCTCTGTCCGCCAGCGTCTCCTATTGTAGTCTTCATTTACCCAATGCCCTCCTCTATCTTTTCGAATAAAGTTTTGCAGATATATAACGGACGAGACACCCTGAAATTTCAAAGCGAACAAGCGTACTCATGACTCATCTGCCCTGTCAAAGTGCATATGATTTCATCCTACGTAATACATCACACAGGCTTATGAAGGAGAGAATATCATACTTTCTGTATAAACAGAATCGCTATCTGAATTCACAACCTCGATGTATTGACTATTGAACTGGAATTGCCCTACCGTAAGAAAAAGGAGATAATAATGACTCTCCTTCGTTTAGGACCAAGCTACCAACCATCTGTGCTGCTCGTCGAGTGCAGGAAGATGGAGCGAGAGTATATTAACTTCGAGTTGAATAGACTCACACTTCTCCCTGTTCAATATTCAAACGAACCGTGTATGTTGATGAACATTTTCTCCTCGTTTTACTATCCGCACTTTACAACTAGATTGGTAGCTGTAGTGTATAGTTGCGTAGAGCATCGAAGTTCAGCACTAAATCAACAGGTATGCTTCATGTTTAATTATGCACCCATTTCAGTGTTTAGCTTCGTTATCGCGCTATATAATATATTGTATTTTTATGTAATCAAATAGTTTATGATTAATAAGTAAATGTTGGTAGGATCTATGTCATTACTCGTATAGTATGTACACCAGTAATATGCAATAACTGATACTAAGATAGAACGTGACTCTCTGTTCTCAGACGAGTCCCTTGGGAAAAAATAGTGGGATTTGCAGATTCCCTGGAAACCGATAACATTGAGTTTCCAAACTCTATTTCACAATATGATCTTGAACAGAATGATAAACCTGTTCATCACAAACAAACGGAGAAACCAAAATCCTTTTAAGACACCAACCAGCGTTAAGTTTTGGAGACCATGATGTGGGGGTGGCCACCAACATCACTCACGCTATTGAGTTGGAAAGTCCTCGTCCTGTCTGTTTGCCTGTTCGTAGATTTCAAGGGCCCCTTGCCCAAGAAATCGAACAACAGTGTAAGGAATTACTCGAGCAGGATATTATACGACCGAGTAAATCCCCATATTCCGCCCCGGTAGTCCCTGTGAGGAAACCTGATGGAAAGTTGCGGTTATGTATAGATTATCGCAAACTTAACAATGTAACAAAAACAGATTCATTCCCTTTACCTAATCTCATCGATATGATTTATAACATGTATGGGAACATCTATTTCACCACAATAGATCTGGTCCGTGGATATTACCAGGTTGCAATGGAGCCTGAGAGTGTGGAGAAGAAGCCTTCTCTACCCCATTTGCCCAGTATGAGTACCTAAAGATGCCCTTTGGCGTAAAGAACGGACCAGCTACCTTTCAGCGGGGTATGATGCTTGCGCTGGAAGAATTACCATGGTCTGAGGTGATGGTTTATCTCGATGATATTATTATACTCAGTAAAACAATTGAAGATCACTTAATCATCTTGTATCGGGTCATTTCAGAACTTGAAAAAATGGTTAAATAAAGTTTTCTACTAGGATAAAAAGTCGAAAATTTAGGTTAGGAAAGTCTCTAGTAGCACAAAATGTCGAAAATTTCTGTTAGGAAGATCTCTAGCAGCAGCACAAAATGTTGAAAATTTTTGGGAAATTCTTTTTTTATTACTTAGACTTAGGTCAGACATGAAATTTAATCATCAAAAGAAACCAATTTAAGTATCTTTTTGAATTTATATATATCGTCATTGATATTGCAAAACGCCGTAAGTCCCGAAAACGAAATTGTGTTTTGGTCCAATTTTTAAAGTAACAAGTTATTTATTGCCTACTGAAAGATATCGAAAGTCTCTGACCAATTGCAGCAGAGTTGCACGCACTACAATAAGATGTATATAACTCGTTACTTACGTACATAAACACCAAAAATAAAACTTTCACTTTCGGCACATGCGTCTTCTTGCAGCATTCAACGACTATATCTGAAACCTTTCCTACTACTTATCAATTATTCTGCCTTTTTCCTGCTACTACTCGAAGGATCGTTGAGCCTTTGTCATGGTTCTCCAGCTTTGGTCTTACCAAAACATTGGTTTTAGTAATAGTGTAATAAAGCTTTGCACGTGATTATACCACACAGCAATTTTCAATGGTTTAGTCTTAATTAAAATAATCATATATGTGCGTTTTTTTAATCAATATATGAAAAATATATAATAATTAATTTAAATTAAAAAGAATATTTCTTCCGATATATATATATATATATATATATATATATATATATATATATATATATATGAAGCATATATATATATACATATTAGATATAATTATATATATTATTATTATATATTATATTATTATATATATATATATATATTATTATTATATTATTATATTATTATTATTATTATACATTATATTATATTATTATTATTATTATTATTATAAT
>JABUQX010134225.1:0-11651 GCA_015478945.1 Trachelipus rathkii | reverse complement strand
TGGATGTTTAAAATCAGTTAGGGGTTAGGGAATGGATTATCGGTCATATGATGGCTGTTTAGTAAATTAAGTTAGTGGGGATTGGATGGAGAGGAAGGTAATACGAAAGGAAGTAGGTAAAATAAGAGTGAGAAGTTAAGTGAGCAAGAACAATAAGGTAGTATTGTAACTGAGCGCTCGCATAGTAAACGGTGAATGTGAACAAGTGAAACTGAACAAATCTGGGGCAAATGAAGGAAGCAATTTTAGTAGGCAAAGGAAGTATTGTGGATGTCTAAAGTAGGGAAGTAGAATGGTACACTGAATGTTGAACTGAAGAAGCTGATGAAAGCGGTTAAAGGTAAAAAAGAAGCGTGGGTTGAATGTACTAAAATCAAATGATGAAGGACCAAAAGAAAAGATGTTTGAAATTACATAAGGAGGAAAAAAGAAATACTTAAAAGGTGTATACGTAGGAGGAAAACACAGTAAATGAACAGTTAGAAGGAGGATGAATGGGACTTACAAGGGAATAGGAGCTCTTCTGGAAGAAGCGCGAAAGTTAAGATGAGAAAGGGAAATCTGCTTAGAATCATGAATAGGGATGGTGCTTTGTAACTGATAAATGGGTGTGAGGAGTGTGGAAAGAACCTTCGAGAATCTGCCAACAATATTAACAGTAAAGATGAGGTGTTAGTGAATGTTGTGCGGTTTGATGTGCAGAAGAACTAGATTTGGATGAGGTTATAGTTAGAAAGGAGGTACATGGGTAGAGTGAAAAAGTCTGAAGAATGGTAAATCATCAGGTATAGATGAAATTACTGGTGAATGATCAGAACGGAGGCGAGAAATGGATGAATGATTGATTTTGGAATTGTTCTGTAATAAGCGTTTATAGATAGTATAGTTCCAAGGGATTGGAGGAGAGCGGTTATAGTACCCTTATAAGGTAAGGGAGATAAGGGGAAACTGTAGAAATTATAGGGGAAAAGTTTTGGGTGTTGTAGGGAAGGTATATTGGGGTATTTTGGTTGAAAGAGAGTGCGTCGAGTAACTGAGGGACTGGTTGGTGAAGAACAAGGTGCGGTTTAGGAGTGGTAGGTAGAGGATGTGTGGATCAAATCTTACATTGAAACAAATGATCTGAGAAAATGGGAGAGAAGAAGAAATTGTAGTTTTTAGGTTTTATGGATTTGCAACAGGGTATGATAGACGTTTAATCAGGGAAGGTTTATGGCAGTGTGTGATATATTTGTTGGTGGTAGGCCTTCGGAATGAAGTGAAAAGTATGTATGGACGATTAGTGAAGCGTGGTAAGGAATAAAGGTGTCAAGGTGCATTTGTTTAGGTTAACAGCGGAGTAAGACAGTGTTGTGTTATGTCTCCTGGGTTATTCAAATTGTTGATATGGATGGGTATGAAAGATCGAGTGGGGATGGGCAGAAATGGTGTATTAGAAATGTGGAAATGGAGATGAGTGGAGGTTCCTACTATATATGCGTGATTGGTTTTGTGTGCCGATCTGAAGAGGTTTGAGAGGATTGGTAGAGAGATTTGGCAGGGTGGCTAAAGGAGGGCTTGAAAAGTAACGTGGACATAAGAGTAAAGGTTTATGGTGTGAGTGAGGACACTTCCTCAGTGTGAAGTGTTATGTAGATGGTGAGAGCTGGACAAGTGTCTGAGTTTAAATTTAGGGTAAATGTGGATGGAAGGGAACGGACGATGGCAGAGTGGTAGTACGGAAAGTTGTGAATGGGCGGAAGTGGCTGTGCAATTAATTCGTTGGTGAATGTAAAAGGGACTAAGTCTCGAGTGTGCTAGGGTCTTACCAGAGGGTTATGTTGTACCTGTGTTATTGTGTAGTAGTGAGACTATGGTCTGGAATAAGAAGTAATAGATCTAAAGTTCAATGTGTTCAGATGGACCATCTTAGGGTGATGGTGTGTGAAGAAGAATTGATAAAGTGACGGAATGAACGTATTTAGAGAGTTGTGTGTGTGAAGAAAGGGTAAATGAGAGAATAAATGAAAGTATTGAAGATGGTTTGTCTTATGAAAGGATGAATGATAGGTCGGTTGGATAAGCGGGATGTATAGTGGCGAGTGTGTTTGGGAACCGACCGGCTGGGAGACCCGAAGAAAAAGTGGATTTGAGTCAGTAAAGCGAATGGTTTGAAGGAGAAGAAATCTGATTCTGGTAGAGGCGAAAAGAAAGGTGTTAACAGAGTGAATGGCGGGGATGGAGGGGTATGTGTTGTGGCCCACCTTCGGCCAAGGATTGAACACTACCTTGACGATCTACCATAGTGAGGGTTCCTCGCTTCCCCATGAAGCTTTAGGGTACGATTTTCTGACTCTGCATGAGTTCTCACTAATTAATTGTACTGGGGGCGTAAGGCTGGGCTTTCTTTTCGACTTATGTCATGTTCTCTACTGTTTTCTTCTTTCCGATGCTGGTTACGCACCTTACTCCCATTCTTGGGAGAAATAGAAGGCAGATAAAGAAAAAAAGAAAGAATTATTAATATAAATATATATATATATATATATAATATATATATATAATATATTATATATATAATTATATTTATATATAATATATATATATATATATATATATATATATATATAGATTATATATATATATATATATATATATATATATAGGATAAAAAGTATCGGTATCATTTCGGTACGGCAAAAATTTCAGAATCGTTTATCGGTTTTAAAAAATTGTGAGTACTTGTATCGATCAGACTAAAATTGTCGGCGATCGGTTGCAAACACACACACACACACACCACACCCATTTGGATTCTGTTGTTAACTTATTAACCAACGAAACTGCAGAGAAATAAAAGTGTGTAAAAAACAAAAAAACCACCATTTATTAGTGTTAAGAAAGCTCCAAATTGACTTGTATTATAAACTATAGGCCTTTTTAAAATTATTGCGTCTATTTATATTGCTTTAGTTAGAAAAAAGGGAATTCAAATTATGCAAAAATTTTAAAAATTACTATTGACGCAGTAGTAAGAATATATGATAACAGAAGCATAAAATGCTTAAGTTTCGGCCCCTCCTTGAGAAGGGCCCATCCCGTGAGTGCAGATCTGTAGCTTAAAAAAAAAAAAAAAAAAAAAAAAAAAAATAAAAAAAAAAATAAATTCATGCACGTATATATGGAATAATTTTGCTTAAAAAAATAAAACTTTGCAAAAAGGAAAAAAGGTCAGGCATTTATGTAACAAGTCATCTACGCATTTGTTCTATAAATAATTAACATCTCTGCTGATATTTGGAAAAAATTATTTCATGTAAGAACTCTGCATTGCAGTTAAGAGGTATTTTACGAGACGAAAAAATTCGACTTCTGGCAAAAACTGCAATAAAATTTCAAATACCAATGCATCTCTGTTTTAGACATCATTGATACCTGATTGACTGCATTTATTAATTCTCCTACAAGCTTCTAATTCTATCGGCCTTTTACTTTGCTCGAACCTTTTTTCTTTTTCTTTAATTTTAGCCTTATTTCTCCACTCCTAGTACTAGTAAGATTTTCTACTTCTACCCCAAAACTATGACACAGAAACAAAGTGCTTGCATATTCTCTAAGATTGGAAAATATTTCCCCGATTCATAATAGCAAGTTACAAACAAAACGTCCTAATTACTAATGTTTTTAATTTAAAATTTTATTTTGAAAAAAATGAAAAGAGAAAAAAAGTACGGAAGCTATTTCTATTTCATAATCTTGAAAGGAAAATTACATATTTCAGCACATTACTATCCAAAATGAAATAAAATACAAACGTATAAACACGCTGCTTAGCGGAGGGTTTTGGGTGTGCAAGCCATGGACATAAGAGGCGAAACTTTCTGAGGGACTGGGAGCCGGACCGGACGGAGGCGAAATTTTGGGGACCTGGAGCCGGTAGCGGCAGTCGGAGGCGAAATTTTAGGGGGACCTGGAGCCGGAGCCGGAGTCTGAGCCGCAAAAAAAGAGGCTGCTCCGGCTCCGGCAAATACAAAATTAAGTAATTATTAATTATTTCTACAGGTAATGGCTATATATATATATATATATAATATTATATATATATATATATATATAATATATAATATATATATATATATATATATAATATTATATATATTATATATATATATATAATTTTTAAATAAATCAATATTCTTAAAATAATATTTCCTTCTATTTAGAGTTGAATCAAGAGAAATATTCAATATTCAATTCATTTATATCCAATTCTTTGTATATATATATATATATAGATATATCAATTATAATATATATAATATATATATATATATATATATATATATATAGATATATATATATATATATAATAATATATATATATATCATATATAATTCTTTTTTTTTTCAGAGAAATTTTCTTTGTATATTATTTTGCAATCTTAGAAAAGATTCGGTACTTCTATAGATAACTTTTAATTTAATTTAAGTTTAATATCCTTAGAAAATCATGTCAAAACCAAAATCGAAACACCTCATGTACTTGAATATATTACTCACCCTGATGATAAAAATACTTTCATTGTCAATAATGAAATAGTAACACAGTTGATGGGAACAGTCAGTTCGATCATGCACAAAAGAGTCAACCTAACTACCAGTCCTTAATGGAAGCACGATACATCTATTGAAGGCTTCAGATGAAAGGGCATTGTAAAAACGATATCATATGGAGTATTGATGCTATTTCAAATAGGAAAGAGAAGGGAAAGTGAGAACAGGATAGTTGGTAATTTCAAAAACCTCAGACTAAAGTGAAACTTTTTTCAGTTGCCATAAACTTGTTCTGTTTATGTTAAGTGAAAAATCAAATACAATTGCATATATAATGGTTGTTAAATATAGTGACCCATTAGTCTTTCTTTGCATGACCAGGATTCAAAGCACTGTGTGGAGACATGACTTAGAAACTAGAAGCCCCTTTAGAGCTGGAAAATAGTTCTAGAAGAAAAATAAACTTAAAAAAAATAAGCTAAAATTGCATAAAGGGACGCCTTGTGCATTTAAAAATGGATAAACTACACATGGGCAAACCGCCTAAATTATTTTGCTATTAATATTATATATGTGGACGAAGATAAAACAAAATTTCTAAAACGTTAGCAGTAAAAGAAAATACTCAACATTTCTAGCAATATATCCCAGAATTGTTACTACATATTAAAAGGAATTCGAAATAAAAGAGCAAGTAATTAGCTTTAGTTACGGGATAACGCATCGCAAACATGATCAGTCGATTGAAAAATTAAATTAAGGACAAGAGGGTGAGGAATAGGGAAGCTGGTAATGCGATACTGATTATTAATGTCAAAACGAAAGAAAGTAATAGTTGTTTGCCCAGAATGAAACTTTGATGTAAAACTTATGAAAGATATTGTTCCGATAAACGTTAACATTGCACACATGAGATGGGGAGTTCATCTTTACAGTTAACAGTGCGTCATGGTCTCCACAATACTCATAGAGCAAATCTCATAAGCAGGGCGAGACAAATAGCAAAAAGCAGCACGTACCCCAAGAATTAATGGAAGTTCTAAAGAAACAAGCTGCAAAAGTGGCAATCTGTAGGTCAAGAGACAAAGATGGGAAGAACAGTTTCTTATGGACTTATGCTCTAAAGCTCTGCAACTAAAAGATATAGTAGTAGTATGAGTGGATGCCGGTACTCCTGAACTTTTTCTCTCCGACAGTGTGGGAACAAATCGAAACCCTCAGAGAATTATTAAAAACACCCATACTTACAACAAAAAATATTCAATCAGGAAGACTTGACCGCAGGAAAAATTATAGAGAACGGATTTTAGCAAATCACAAAATAAATTCCATGAAAGAAGTGAAAGAATGTTAACTGAAAATAAAATATTTTTCGGCAATCTTTGTTTAGAATCTTTCTCAGGACTGAAGATCTGATATTTAAAGCTAGAAGTGTTCTTTGTGAACTAGGACGTAAAATGAAATAACGCTATCGAACAGAAATCTGTGTCGAGTCAGATCGTTCAGCAGTTTCAGAATCCTTCCTTGATAACTTTTGTCAGATTAAGTGAAGAAGTCAAATTTGCCCAATAAGGGGAAAATTGGAGCATGCAGAGAAAGCGATTGAAAATACTTTGTTGATAACTGTGATTCCTCATCGTTTTGACGATCTTGATGAAATGAAATATCTTCTAGAAAAAATGTTTGGTTCAATTCCAAAAGTCATTAGATGGAATAATAAAAATCGACCGGAAATTAAAGTACAGGTCTAAAGAGGGCAATCATTGCTATCCTAAAATTTTGCAAGTTGCCGCTTGCACAATTACAGCTTGGCCTCCTATTCAAGTGAATGTTGAGAGCTTATTTTCGCTTTAAAAATAAAAACGGATCTTAGGACATCGTTTAAAGAGCAGATCTTTATTGATGTTTTATTTTATGTAACAATTGTTTGATTCAGATAGATATTAGATGTGTCGGCTGTTTAAAGAGAAATATTTTAAAATTTAGAAAGAAAGTGAATTATATAATTATTAATATATATATATATATATAATATATATATATGATATAAATATATAATATATATATATATATATAATATATATAATATATATATATATATTATATATATATATTATATTATATATATATATATATATACGGGAATTATATATATATTCATATAAAAAATCTGTTGAAAAAATTATTTATATATGTTCAGAGTTTCATAGTTCAACGATTAATTATTTTAAAGTATAGGAGGAATCTAAAAAGCATGATTTTTATGCTTTTTTAGAAAGAAAAAATAATAAAATTAATAACGTAATGTACAACAGTTATCGTTCAAAGAGGAATATATTAAAATTTAGGAAAAAAGTGAATGATTCCTTTTCTGTATTTCTTAAAATTATCTTATTTTCTAGTAACATATTTTCTAGTGTTTAAATTCTAAAGAGGCCTGTTGTTTTTAACAAACATTTAATTTCATCATACCTTCAAAATTTTGTATCAGAATTAATGATTTCATGACTGCAAATGGAGAAGGAATTATAACTAGGGGTCGGAGCCGGAGCCGGACCGGACCACGGAGTCGGAGCGAGCAATTTTTAAATGCCCGAGCGGAAGCCGGAGTCGGAGCCGGGTAATTTTAAAATGACTGGAGCCGAGCCGGAGGCGGAGCCGGGTAATATTTCATAATCTTGAAAGGAAAATTACATATTTCAGCACATTACTATCCAAAATGAAATAAAATACAAACGTATAAACACCCACCTTAGGGGATGGTTTTGGGTGTGCAAGCCATGGACATAAGAATAAATAGGGAGCCGAGATAAGCATACTTACCTGGCACAGGGGATACCATGATCAACAAGGTGGTTCCCCCGGGGTGAGGCTCACCATTGCACTTCGGTGTTGCTGACCCCTGCGATTGTCCCAAATGTGGATAACTCGAGTGCGTAATTTTTGGTAGCGGGGGACTGCGTTCGCGCTTTCCCCCTTATAATTCCGCATTGTTTTTAATGAAGAATGTATTCAACGCAAATGCTTGACAAACTGCTGCCAGAGATCAGTCAAACTGATATGTTTATAACTTAATACTTTGCAGGAGTGCATATTCTGCTATGTATCAATAGGTAGTATCGTATACTTTATAAAGTTTTTTAATTCCTAATTTTTTCGTAGAGAATAAATGAATGAAATTTAACAAACTATTGTGTAAGTAGATTAAACTTTATTGTTTTTAATGTCTTTTATTATAACTTTTCACAAATGAAAAATTGCAATGATTTTTAATGTTGCCTCTTTATAGGTAAGTAACTTTGATACATTATAATATATTATTTTTGAAGTTACAAAATCTTCAGATCCGTTTGATGGTTGAAACTGTTAATTGCGCAGTAGGTTGTGGCTTTTATCAAGGTATCAAAATATCTAGTAAGGAACTCGAATAACGGGTTTGTCTGCGTGTCGTAAGTTATCAAGTACTGCTTACAAGTGAAATTTATATTCACTTTTCAAAACAAAAATTGGGAAAGTTGTCAAGTAATGCTGTAGATTTATAATCTTTTCATGTTTTATGTACTTAATTTACATTTACTCATTTTTTTATTGTACTTTTAATGTTTCATATAAGACTCAACTTAAGTTATAAAAATATTTTCTAAAATGAGGATTAGATAAGATGGAGGAACTTTAAGTATTTTGGAGTTACGGTAAACAGCGTGAATGATGGAGGGTGACAATAGAGGAAAGGAATAATGAACTACTCTAGAAGAGTTGGTCAGTTGTATCCCTTGCTGAGAAACAAACATGTGACGAGACAGGTTAAAGACACTTATTTTATACACGTTGCTGGCAGACCGTAACTTTTGTTTTGGCGGAGTCTGACACTTACAAACTAGAACAAAGGAGTAAGATCTGCGCGAGAAGAGCGGTGTTTGAGGTTGATAGTGGGCGGTGACCAGAAAGAGAGAGAGAAGGAATACTGAATAAGAGAGAGTTGGGTCGAGCGTGGAGGATTTGATCGAGAGACAACAACTGAGTATGGACACATCAGAAGGATGGATGAAGATAGATACCCGGCCAGATTTTATGCATGGCAGCCTGCAGGTAGAAGACCGGCGGGACACCAAGAAAAAGATGGAAGGATGGAGTGGCGGCGGCTGTGGCGAAGAGGGATGGACGCTGGATCAGGTGGAAGAACATCGACTGTACGAAGAGAGGGTCTGGAGAACATTGCAAAACGACAGGGGATGACCCTACACGAGGCGCTGGTGATAATAATAAAGATAATAATAGTAATAATATATATATAATATATATATAATATATATATATATATATAATATATATAAATATAATTATATATATATATATATTATATACTATATATATATAATATTTTTTTTTCTGCTGTGTTCTAGCAACTTGGGCCGCCCTCATATTCTTCCGCCCTAGGCATTTGCCTAGTCCAGCGGTAAGAGACCCTGTATATATATATATATATATATATAATAATATATATATATATAATATATATATATATAATATATATATATATAATATAATATATATAATATATATATATAATATATAAAGTATATATAATATATACTATATATATAGATATATATATAATAATATATATATATATATATATATATATTTATTTATATATCAGGGGCGTTTCTCCAAGGTGCTAGGTGTGCTCCCCACACGCCTATAAAAAGCATTTACTTTTTTTATTACCACTTAGATATAAGGGAATATTGTTCAAGATGAAGATAGTGTTGTACTCAATTATCCAATAAAATATTAAAAACTTTAAATGCTCTTAACTTCTAATTCGCTTATTTTTTATAGTACCATATCAGAAAGGAAACTTCATGTGCGCCTCAAAATTTGAACGTCTTATTTTCCATTGCGTCTATATTATTTCACTCACGCTCTCTCGCTGTAATATTTGCTATTCGTGTAATGTGTCAAATTGGTGCGATGAAAATTCGCACATGGTTTTTGGCTTAGCACCGAGATTTTTTCTATATATATTTTAATATATTATAATAATTATAATATATTATATATATAAATATATATATATATATATATAAATATATATATAATATATATATATATATTATATATATTTATATATATATATATATATATATACTACTATATGATTTAAAAATGTATAGGGCTATATTTTTTGGTCATACGCCCGCCGTGTGTGTACGATATCTCTCTGCTAATTAATCATTTTTCTTAATATTTTCCTTTATTTATTTACAAAAAGTATTTACAAATTAATTTTTATTTATGATATTGATTAATTGTGGCTAATTATAAAATTATATTTTCAATTGGTAACGAATCTTAAATAATCATAAATATTTTTGCCTATTCGGGAGTCAGGAGTAGGTACCATTGTGTCAAGAACCTTAACATTAAATTTAAAAAAAAACCAATTAAATTAGTAATACAGATGCTGTCCTATACGTGAAGTCGTTGTTTGAACTTTCTATTTAAATGGCGTGGTACACAAGAAGTTCATAATTATACATTTTTATTTTATCCTTAATTTAATAATCCAATATTAAAAATCAAATGTTGTATTAATTAACTCAATTCAATTTATTGTACATCAGATTACATAGATTCTGGAGAAAAGAAAACAGAAGATATTTCAAGAGTGTCCTGGAAAGTAAAAAATAAAAGGAAATTAAATAGAGTAAATGGAGTGACAAAAATATCGAACCATATACATAAATGAATTTATCAACTAAGTGTTAGAGAAAAAAATTAATATATTTCTCAACGAAATATTAACAACAAAGAGAAGAAACATTTAAGATAAGTAACATAAAAAAATAAAAAATAGATGGCTTAGAAAATTTTTGATTAGCGACCCACATATCTTAGGCCTTCCCTTGCACATTACTTCTAACTTTACTCAGGTCTCACTATTCAGACAGACAGTCGGTAATAAACAATAAATTACTGAATTAACCAATAATTTTCTCGTTGCTTCTTTTTTATTAAATCAAAATGAAGTATAGATGTAAATCTAATCAATGCATGCTAGCGAGAGAAAGTTATTGTCTAACAAGCGAAGCAAAAGTTATTCAAACACTCATAATAAAGCTCAGGCTGATAATATTATACAAAGACTTCATTATGTAAAGAACAACGGACTGATTGATCTATTAGTATCATTGTGCTGTGCATAGACACTATCACATTGACACTCATTTTGAGACTATAAGAATAGCTTACAGATATATATTAGTAATTTTGCTATCACTACGTACCGAATAAGTAGTATCAAATAATGCCAGTATAAGTGTAGCAACCTTATCTAAAAAATGTACCTATAGAATAGTATATTAATACTATAATATATATATATATATATTAATATATAATATAATATATATAATATATATATATTAATTATATATAAATATATATATAATATAATAATATATATATATATATATATATATAAATTATATATAATATATATATATATATATATATAATATATATAATATAATATATAATATTTATATAATATATATATATATATATACATATAATATATATTATATATATAATATATATAATATAAATATATATAATATATATTATATAATATATTATATTATAATAATATAAATATATATATATATATATATAATATATATATATTATTATATAATTATAGCCAGCCTCCCTAAGCATCCATGCATGAAACTAAACAAACTATAACAGTACAGGGAAAAAATAACATTTGATTTAGCAAGCATTCATCGAGAAACTTAAAATTTTTATTTTATTCTAATATTTATATAACACCTTAAATATTAGTATAATCTTAAAGGCTCGACAGAACACTCTCATAACTCAATGCAACAGTAGTACGAGAGCAGGTACCAAATATCGCTGTTATTATGCTCTGGAAAATGTTAATTTTTTTTATTCCTTTTTAGGGCGTTCGAAGCCGACGGCAGGGACAGGAAGGGAGACGAAAATCCCCCCCCAGTGTCTCCGGTAGTCCGAGAAATCCCGACTCTTCCATGTTGGTTACCCATTGGATATCTTTTAGTTAAAATAAATCGACATTTGGCAACTTTGAC